>JAECUM010011414.1:0-125936 GCA_016617855.1 Megalonaias nervosa | reverse complement strand
GTCGTTTATCTTTTTGACGTTTTTCGTTTGGGCATTATATTAATGTTTTAGACAAATATTTTCTTTATACCGTCTCCACAGACGATTCCATCGCCAGAAACACCGTCTCCGGAGACAGCCGTTTTCGTTGCGCCAGAGACTGTGCCAGACGCTGATGCTAATCCTAATGTACCAAGTACTGGCAAAATTTTAGGTATTAACGTTCTGGCCATTGCAGCTAGTGCTGGCCCAAAGAAACCACCTTTTTTGACATCGCAATTATTTGTGTGGCACTTAAGTTTAAAACAAAAGGTTTACTGCGATTATATTTATTTCTTTCTTTCTCTTTTCGTTAACATTAATTTAGTTCAAGTACCGTTGTTCCCATATTTTATTTTTAATGATACCTGCCTCTGCTTTGCAACAGCAGCTGTTAATTTTTAAACTTGACTGTCAGTCAAATATATTTCTTTTACAACATATTTTATCATTATATACAGATTACAGATAAAACTGGAAGTAATGTGCAAAGCACTTTAAACTTGTACTGACATTTTACCTCCGACAGAGTCAATTGTAATAGATCTGTCGCTGATTACTAGCGCGTTCACATACAGTTGTGCTGCTGGAACTACTCCTAATGCCCAAGTAATTTCAATATCAGCTGTTGATTCAACAGCTACCTCGCTATGCTTACTAACATCAAAATAAAATATTGTGTAAAGTGTACGAAATTATTCTGCTGATATCTGAGATCCGTCTCCAACATCTTGATATTCTGCACTGCGTCGAGCAGATACATGCACGGTCTAGTAATATTTTTATTAGCGTCATCTGCAAAAGTGCATTCTATTGCCCGTTCTGGATACTGCTTTGAATTTAGTCTAGCGTATATTCATCTAACAACAGCGTTATCAAATAATGCATTATTTTGTTGCTGGTTACCACTTCGCGCTTGCCGCTAAAATACAACAAAACAATTGCCGAGGTAGTTGTTCACTTGATGTTGTTGTGAGGCGCCATGTGTAGTCCGTGGTATTTGGAACTGCTGTTTGATATATTTTATGCTGCTGAAAATAAATTCTGTTTGTGTGTTTATCAAGTATACTATCTAATTCTGCTGTTTTTGTTATTGATGGTGTTATTCGTGGCATCCACAGCGCAATTTTGTTTATGATAAAGTGTGCCTCAGCTCCGCCAAGTCGAAATAAACAGTCATTTTGTTCTGCTCGATCTAAAATTAGCATATGTTTAACTCCACGAAATATTTTATTGTAATCGAAGCAAAATCCAAATACTGTGCTTAACGGCAGCATCATTGTAATTTGACGCGATCCTGCCGCAAGTGCCTTTCTTTTGGTATAACCGTCATTGTAACGTATATTTCTTTTGATGTTAGCAATTACGTTACTAACTAAATCTAACATTGCAACGCCATCTGCAGCTGCACCTGGTGGTGCTACACCAAGATTATTACAAGCAGCAATAAGTGAAAAGTCTTACCATTTGCACCGGCACCTGGTTCTGGTGGGGCTATACCAAAATTGGCGGCATTAGCAATAAGAAACTCTCTTACAATTATAGCATCTGCATTGGCATCAGCACCATGAACTAAAATAAGTTTATCTCCTGATAAAAATTCAGCCGATGCAACAGCACTCGACCCACCAGCTCCAGTATCTTTAAACCACAACATGTTAGTTGCAGTCGATCTGGAATAATCATCAGATTACGAAATAATACTTAGAACAGTACTTGCAACTTGTAGGTGACTTGAAATTTCTTCGACTGTTTGATTGGCCTGCTAGTATCTGGCACTTTTAAATAAGCTCCAGCCATTATTTACAAGAGATATTTCTGCTCCAGCCGCAATTGCGACAGGTGGATTAGCTACTGTCATGATCTGACCACGTACTTCTAACATTGCTTTGCGAGGCAGTAGAAATATATCCTCATGTCCAGTATTAAATGTTCTAACACCAACTTTATTTGGCTCATTAGAATTTTCGTCGAGATACACAACTAACTCAAATTCTGTTACTGTGTCATCTGTGTGATAAGTTTCTGCTAATTCAAGATAATTTTTAACAGACATTGTTTTCTTAATTAGGCTACATAAAATTCACCAATCACTATGTGATTAGCGCTGTTGCTTTAAATATTAATTTTTGTATAATCTGTTCTCCTTTGGGCGATAAAAGTTTTTTTGTTGTTGTTATCATTGCACGTTCTGTTTCTTTTGTTAGGGCGATTTCTGATATAACTTGTTTTATATCTGGCGCACCTTTTATTTTATCAGTTATTTTTGTCCCACTGCAGTTCCAGCAGCAAATGCAGCTCCAGTTGCAAAAGATTTTGATGCGTCAAGTGCAAGTGGAGCAACTTCATGCGCTATTCCTGGAATATTTTCAATAATTTTAGTAAATATATTTCCTAAAAGTCCTCCAACCATTTTTCTTCTGTAAATTCTTTTTTGTTTCATATTTTATCAAGAAGGTTGTACAATTTTATTGCCAATCACTAAGTGATTGTGCCTACGCAATACGTAAGTGTAAATAATAAGTAACAACTTCATTATTCAGATCCAGTTGTCATCCAGATTGATCTGTCAATTGCATACTTATTTCTGTTATCTGATTTTCAACGTTTAGCGGATAATAAATAGCTTGCAGTGGACTAATTTGCATGAGCGATCCTGGTGGAACATCTGGAGAAAAACTATATATTGTTTGTCCTTTACTGCCCTGGGCCGAGTAAGATCCAGATGCAATAGAGCAATTTATTAATATTGTGTTTCCATCAGTTATATTTACTGGCAGATCACCATCATACGTTATAGTTTATTCTGTGGTTGATCCATATTGTCTTATGATAAAATCCTATCAGTGGTGCAATACTTTTTGCTGATAAAAAATAAATTAACATATTATTTTTGAATGTTATTCTAGCGCGTAACGTATTATAATTCAGTGTCAGCTCAAAATTATCAGCGACACCGTTCACTTCTGTTATCAGCTCTTTTATTGTTTTATTTAGATCAGTGACATTATAAGCTCCTTGTGGAATTTTAAATGTTGTCCATGGTGTTTGAAGATAAAATGTAAATTCGTCATGTTACGACTATGTAATTTAATTACTTGTGCGTTAAAATTTGAATTATTTTTATTTCATTTTTGTATCATTATATTTTATTGTGAGAATTATTTTCACTGGATTTGATATTTTTGAAAGAGATATCATGTTGGCATAAAGCGTAGTACGACTCTCGTAACACTATTTTTAGCTTGCCGACTTGGTTAACATCCGGCGAAAACGATTGGTTGTTGCCAAGATCATTTCTAGCATACGTGTAATTGCAATACTGCGATGTTAGATGATGAAATAAACACGCATTCTTCCTGCGCTCCTGAAATGACGTCTTAGTTCGGTTTAAAAATACTCAGATCCCTGTGAAATCGGCAGTCGTACAATATACCTTGAAGAAGAAAGGTATATTTCTCTCAGGTGCTGGAAAGAGTTGTTTTATTTTTACATCTGTAGAGCTCGAGATGTTTTGTTATAGATGACAGCTTGTTTAGAAGTTCATCTATTTTTAGAATATAATAATTTATTCCCTGGCGAACTACACAAGTGGTTTAGGACAAAGATATTCAGTGGAAATTCATTCTAAATTGGAACAGTACAAGTTGTGGTTCAATGTGGAATTCTTGACATTCGTGTAAAGACTTCACCTAACGTCATCATCCTCCATCTTGGAACCTCGTTGAGACTCAAACGTGATTCAGTTAGAACTGTTTATTGATAGAACTTTTACATTTTTACAATTCTAGGATAAATGTTTGGATTATCTTTATAAACCGTAAGTCCTATTTCATATTTTCACATTTTCACCGTGTTTTCTAGGAAAATAAATTATGTTTGTTAAAACTTACAAAGCTTGTTGTCTTCACTCTTTTCTTTTGTTACTTTAGAACGAGCCTATACATAACAATCATTTACTCTAGTTTTTACGTTAGCCATAGAATGCCATGCCGTATAGGAAATTAGTCCTATCTCATACTGTTTTTCAGTATCAGGTTGTATTGGCGGAATATAATTTACCGAAACATTTGCGCTATCTTTATCTGCTGTACTTGGGTCTAGTAATAATGTTGTTGACATTGCTATTTATTATATTTTTTAATAAAATTAAGTCGCCTCGATAAAGTCGCCGCGATTAAATCGCCCTGTAAAATTTTGTATTCGTCAGATGTTAATAAATTTTCCGATCTTAAATGATCAACTATGTCAATTATCTCATTATCAATTTCAGTACCAACATTTCCAGCTTTGTTTTGATGATATCAGCAGCATTAATCTGCCTATCATCTCAGTAATTGATGTAAATATTTTTATCCCGGTCCCAGTTTTTTTCTTTTGCAAATTTTTCAGCTCTGTCTAAGCGATGTTTACCAAAATAATCAAACAACCTTTCAAAATTCCATCCTGCCTCACTAGGTTTTCCAGCTCGAAATTTTTCTGCAGCATTTTTAAAAACACTAGCAATAATACCATTTCTAGCTTTTTCATAAGTTTTCGAACATCTGCCCTTGCGGCTGTGTCAATTTTATTGTACGCTTCTAAGTTATAGTTTTTAATATCATCTAATTTTTTGATAAGATCATCGTGTTTATCTGGTGTCCACTTATTAATATTATCAACATCAGAAATATTATTATCTATGATAAAATCATCATATTCTGATACTGTTATTTCTTTTTTATACTTCTGTTAAATTTTATCCTGATATATTTCAGTTTCCGTTTCTTCAGCTAATTTTCTTTCTAAATCTCTTTCAGCTTGCATTCTTCCTAAATCTAGATCTGTTCTTATTCGTTCTAAATCTAGATAATTTGCCTCAGTACTCAAACTACCAGCATGATGACTGCTGTACCTGTTATCTTTAATATTAATCATAGGTTGGATATAAAGATCAGCGATAACTCCATGTCGGTATAATCTAATACTGTCGCGGTAATTTTTATTTTCTTGTATTATATCATGGAGATGTTTTTGACTTTCCTGTACTATTGCCGATAACTCAACAATTTTTTTCATCAATATCGTAACTTGGTCTTTTGATAAATATATTCTTAAATTTTAAAATTTCTATTTTTCATCAAAATGTTTATACTCGTAATCTTTTATTTCATTTTTTATATTTTTTTTAATCATTTTCAAATTCTTTTCTATTGTGCTCTTCTCTCACACTTTTTCTAATAATTTCATCTTCAATTTTTTTTTCCATATCGCTCAACCTTCTTTCAATCGGCCCAACGGCTGGAAATTATGATAATCTTCGTTCAAATTCAAGTGGATTATTGATCAGCTGATCTATTTCAACTTGTTTAGCAGCTAGATTAGTAATATGTGCTACAAGTGCCTCAGCTAATCTTCTTTTTTCTTCTTTTGGCATTGTTATAATTTTTTCAGCAGCTGTTTCTTGTTGTTCTTTAACTAATCCGATTAAACCTTTTTCTCTGCAATTTTTTTAAATTTCCTCTTCTGATAGTGGTTTAGTTTCAGGTTGTTTTCCAAGTAGCGCCTCAGTAACTGGCTTAACAGTTTTAGCTGATTCTTCTGCGGCAATTGCTTGTAAACGACGGGCTTGTTGAACTTTTTTCTTAAATGCTGCCTGAGATTGAGCAAGTATTTTTTAGATTTCTATATGTTTTCTCTACTTTGCTCGTTTGTCCATATTATATCAAAGATGTTTGATAAAACTTACTGCAGGTAGCTGTCAATACAACATCGAAACATCTTAGCTGGATTATGTGTAAGTTTATCGAATACGAAAAAGTTATATTTTTCTTTTGCCACTTTATGATATAATTCGATAAATCTATCTTTTGTCACGTCGCTACATTGTTCGTTTGCAATATTTCTAACATCAATGTTGCCCAGTCCTGGAAGTAATATAAAACAACCAGTATTTCGTCGAATAAATCTGTCAACATTATAAAAATCTTGAGCCAAGTAAATATAATTACATTTTTTATTACGCGATAGTGAAAAAGATTAGCTTATTTTGTTCATTTTTTCATTGTTTAGCGGAATATCATCAAAAACATCTATCTTATGTTCATCTGAATCAAGTTGATTAACTGGGACAAGCTCTTCTGGTTGCTTGATAATAAAAAAAATCTCCACCAGCCTCAAGATCATCACGAAGTTTGTTATTATATTCGTTAAGTAGCTCGTACTTAACTTGTTGCGGATTAATTGTGTAAATATAAACTCGATCGTAGTTAAAATTATCGCGGAACAGTAAATTCATAAGCAAATTTGTTTTTCCCTACCCAGTTCTCCCAACAATAAGGTAATGACAGTCGGGAAGATCGTTGTTGTGTTTATGTTGCACCAGCCGTTCTGTGTCAAAATTTAATATCGACATATTATAAAAATTGTCAGACAATAAATAAATAATGAGCTATTATACAAAGTTTGGAACATCATTAGGAGATTCGTCGGCTATAAGTACAATAACAAACGGAAATATTGATTTATCATGCTACCTGAAAAAAAACAACAAAAAACTGGCGATACAATGACAGGAAACCTGTCTATGTCAAATCAACGAGTATTAGGGTTAGAAACAAATTATCCGCCAATAAATGTTGTTAATACACAAGCTGTTAGTTATGTACAACTGAAATCTGTTGATAACAGCAAGCTAGATAAATCTGGCGGAGTTATTACAGGTAATATTGATATGTCAATAAAAGAATAATAAACTTAGAAATTTCATATCCACCAGTAAATCTTGTTAATACACAAGCTGTTAGTTATGGACAACTAAAATCTGTTGAAGAAGTAAATTAAATAAATCAGGCGGAGTTGTTACATGTAATATTGATATGTCAGAAAAAAGATAAATAACCTTAGAAACTTCGTATCCACCAGTAAACCTTAATCCAACACAGGCAGCAAGTTTATTACAGTTAATGTATGTCGATGATATTAAACTCAGTAAAGCAGGTGATACAGTGACCGGCAATCTCCACATGACTGGCAAAAAGTAATAAACTTGGAAACTGCCTATCCACCAGCAAATGTTGATAACACACAAGCTGTAAGTTAAAATCAATTAAAATCTGTTGACGATAAGAAAGCTTAATAAGGCTGGCGACACAATGACAGGTAACCTCATGATGAGCAATAACCCAAAAATAACTGGATTACCGACAACCTCGCCACCAGCTAATGAGACTGATGCTATTGTTATGCTCAGTTAAAAGAAGAACTTGCCACATATTTTAAGCGATCCGGTGGACCTTTAACAGACAATATAAACATGAGAAGTAACAAAATAATGACAATGATCTTACAAATAAAGCATATGTTGACAGTCTGTCTGGTGGTATAAAACGAACCAAAAACAATGTTGGGTATATTCCAACACTTTTTAAGGCAACTGACAATCGATTTGGGTTTGAGGTAAGCGCATCAGCATATTACCCTGAAGACAATCCTCATCACTCTTTCTTTGATAAACAGGAATGGACAACAAACGGAGAAAAAATTTTGGATTAAAATTAAATGTCCCACTGCAGTTGCTAATTGGCAATTTCATCTGAGCGGTCGATTAAACTCTAGTGTTGGTCGAATTTATAATTGGCCATTTGAAGGATCAAACAATGATATCAACTGGAAAACATTGTATAGTATAAAATACGTATATCGCAGCAACACAATATTTTACAATTCCGACAGAAAAGACTGTTAACAAGTACTTGTGTTTTCTGTTTTATGTTGTCGCTGCTGAACATCCGTTTCCAGACTGACAGCATTTCAAATATACACATTAGATTATCAAATTTAATCTGATGCTATAAAATAATGTCAGAACCATGAATTATGACTGTTGCGGGAGAATTTTATGATATTATTTTTAACCCAAAAAAAGATGTTAAGGACGAATCACTAGCGGCACGTGTGATAAATACCACGAAAAATTTTACAATTCCAATGATAAACTCTCCATTGTCGGAAGAAGAAAAAAATTTGTTCGTGTTATGCATATGCGAGGACCACAACTGAAAAAAGCAATAGAAAACTTTGATATTATAAGCAGATACTGTCATCCTGATGATTGTCTAGAAGAACAAAACAAGCTGAAATCCTGTTGAAAAAAATATTGCTTGAGTTTGATTTCAAAAATATACATTTGATAATGCGATCAGGCTTATTAAAAGCACGATTAGCGCAGGTGGAAAAACAAATGAACTATAACCATGATCGTCTCGTCAAACTATCAGAATCTAGGATAACAGGAATAAGAAGAAACAAGAAGTTATATAATAGCTTTTTAAAACGAGAAATTTTTAAGTATCTTGGCATTTATTACCACGACAAAGAAATCCTAATTAAAATCGTTATTATGACGGTGGATATGGAATTAATTATTAAAGTGTACTCAAACGCAATTTTGCCAAAGACACCTAAAAAACTAGAATTTGATCCGATTATTATTGACAGGTCTCTGAAGATAATCAAAAATTTTGACGATGAAATTAGTTATTTTGGTGATGATGAGCGAGAAAGGTTTTTTGAAGAAGTAACACAAACAAGGTTGGAAGTAAAAATTGATCCTTATTACGACATAAGTGAAGAAGATGATATTCCATTTCCATCGATCCAGCGCTCTGGACAATTGTCATTACGAAATTATTTTAATGAAATTGAGAATATACTCACAAAGCCATATGAAAAAAAAATGTTAAAAAGTAGCTTCTGCTATTGGTCTGCTCACAATTGAACTAGATAAGCTTAAAAAATAATGCTAATAAATTTCGTAGTCGCATATGCAATTATCAGACAACGTCCTGTTCTCAAAACTTTCATGTTAGATCAAATAAGCTTAGTATTAGGGTTTATTGATGAAACAGAAAAAGATTACGGTAATTCTGTAAATAAAACAGATTTGTGTGAAGGTGAATTAGAAGACATTTTTGATTCATATACTTGGTTAAAGAAAAATGAGGTACTAACAGAAAAACGATACAATGATACTTTGTCAGATGTTTGTGACAAATACAGGGAGATTTTAGGTGATCCTCACAATCATAAATTTCGTGATTTTCTTGATACAGTTGTTGGTACTAGAACTTTTACAATTGTGTAAAAATTGTGAACAAATATTGTATAATGAAAAAACAGATCATCGATTTCAATCATATTTCAGAAGAAATTCCAAAAACAAAATGTTAAAGCACTAGTTAAATATTATAAATTTTATCATAAAAACCTTTGGTGTGTAGAACAATGTTATAACTACTACAGTAGAGTACTTCGAGTAATATTATATTTACCACTGCTAATGACCGGCTCTGGCATAATATCAAATGGAGCATCATTAAATCCGTTTTTGTTAATAATATCTGGTGTTTGGTGTCTCTCTTTCAACAGCATGTAAGAAAATTGAGCCCCGACTTGAGACCAAAAACATTGCTTGTAAAATAGCAAGTATAACTTATACAAAATTGCATGATCAGATACGATCTTATTTGCAAGGAGGAAAATATGATATGGACAATTTAATATGCGAGTTTCTTGTTATTGACAGTACGTTAACGGATATCCTATGTTAACGTATAATCTCGTTCAAAAGTAACAAAAGAAAAGAGTGAAGACAACAAGCTTTGTAAGTTTTAACAAAAATAATTTATTTCCCCAGAAAACACGGCGAAAAGGTGAAAATATGAAATAGGACTTTCGGTTTGCGAAGAAAATCAAACATTTATCCTAGAATTGTGAAAATATAGAAGTCCTATCAATAAATAGTTCTAACTGAATCAAGATTGAATTTCAACGAGGTTCCAAGATGGAAGATGATGACATCAGATGAAGTCTTTACACAAATGTCCAGAATTTCCCGTTGGACCACAACTTGGACTGTTCCAGTTTAGAATGAATTTCCACTGAATGTCTTTGTCCTAAACCACTTGTGTAGTTCCCCAAGGAATAAATTATTATTTTCTAAAACGTAGATGAACTTCTATAGCTGTCATCTATAACAAAACACATCTTGAGCTCTACAGATGTAAAAATAAACAACTCTTTCCAGCACAAGAAAAATACACCTTCTTCTTCATGGCATAAAAAACGACTCTACTGATTTCACAGGGACCTGAGTATTTAAACCGAACTAAGACGTCATTTCAAGCGCGCACGAAAAGCGCGTGGTTATTTCATCATCTAACATCGCGGTAAAACAATGCAGATACACGTAAGCCAGAAAATGACCTTGGCCACAACCAGTCATTTACGCCGGATGTTTGCCAAGTCGACAATCTAAAAATAACACTTACGAGAACCGAGAGTCGTATTTACTTTCTAAATAAACATGATATCTCTTTCAAAAATATCAGATCCCGTGAAAATAATCGTCACAATAAAATATAATGATACAAAAAATGAAATAATAAGAATTCAAATTTTTACACACAAATGATTAAATTACATAGTCGTACACCTACCAATGAGAGTCAGCAGACATGAAAAGGATTATCATAAAATATTGTTATAGTAGATGTTTAGAAATATCATTGTGAAATAAACAATCAACCATGTTGTTAATGAATAACATTGGATCAGTTGTCTAACCCGCTATTCGCTTATCGTTTTCGTCAACAAACAACCATACTGATCTGTACTTGCTCGATAAATGATAACCAACTTTTTTAATACAATCGCTTATTATTTTAGGATCTATACCAGTATATCTTGAAGCTGATTTAATAGAACCAAATGTTTTAAAAAATCTATTTGTTAAATCAAATCCAACACGTCTTATTAACGTTGTTTCAAATCCCATTTTATATGATATTTTATTGTTTAATATGAGATAAATCTAGAGGTCCGGGAACCTCTCTTCTGAGCTAGAAACCTTTTTTGAGATAGAAACATCATCTTCCTTTACTACTACCACAATGAACAACGGTTGCCATTTAATACGGTCTTTTATTTCCTGTTTTTATTATACCGAACAATAGCACAATGACCTGCATAGCTGATAAATAATCTCCCCAAATTAGAGGACAAAGTCATCATTTGCTTTAACTACTAAATCTGGTTAAATATCTTATCTTTGAGTGTTATTTCGTACACATTTATATGAGCAGAGCAACATAGTTCAGAGTATACGGTATAGTTCAGCTTTTGCGTCACATTGCGCACACTAGTATTCTTATGTTTGCTGCAAAACAGGCCCATTTAAAGTTGCTGTAAGCAGACAACAACTGGGAAATGGTCGTGTTTCCATTTCGTTAAAATTGTCCCAATACGTAAACAATTTTGCTTGCATTTCTTTGTATAGTTTTCTCTGTTGTCTCCAAAGTTTCCCTTCAGACAAGAGCCGCAGCTGAATATTTACCAGCTGGGCCTCCTTAAATAAATAGCCAGTCAGCATGTACAGTGGAAGTTTTCCTCTCTTTGCAGCTGAATTGAGCCTGTGATGCCACCCCTCAACATCGTTGTTCGTCCTTATTGGCTGCAAATATATGGTCCAAGGAGCAGGGGTGAATAATGAATATGTGATCCATTGCCTTTCTATGTAGTACATGGATCGGATAACGATCTGTTATTGGTGGTTTGCTCTTGCAGTGCAACCAATGCTGGCTGTATGTATTCCTATGGTAAAAATGGCAGAGCCATTAATTTCCGGATGAAACTATGAATGGACTTATTAACTTTATAAGGTTTCTGAAGGCTTGAGTCCAATGAAAGACACAACCTTGCATCTGAAAGTCTGGAAAAACCAACATCACTCCTTTCCACATAGCAGCTTCAAAGTCTGCTACCACTTTTTTCATTTTTGGTTCAGTGTGAATCATATTTTTAATAGCTTTTAGCACCTTTTTATAATCCTTCTTCCTTTTCGCCGACATCAACGCAAAGGCTAGGGGAACTTGTTTTATTTCTCCGTCATTTTTTTACAAAGGCGTACACACTAAATAATTGTGTAAATGGTGGTTTGATCACATAGAAAGTGGTATTTATATTTTTGCCTTTGGTAAGATTTCCAACACTTGGTGTAGCAAAAAGTAAATGGCGTCGATCTGTTCACTTCATGTCTTTCTGAAGAAATTGCTCTGGTATGTGATCAAGCTCAAGATCAAATTCCAGATCGGTAGGATCCACCGGACGTCCTCTTTGACTCAATCTACTGGCTGCTCTAGCTAAATAATCAGTCTTAGGAACGGGTTCGTTCACAAGCAGTAAGTTCACAACACATTCATTGACAATTGATTTAGCTGACATGTAGACTTCGTTGATAGCACGTTGTTTTTACTTCGGAATTTATTTTATGAAATGTTGACAATGTCCGTATGTTCCTGGTGAAAAATTACCAGCACCTCTCTCTATACCTGTTGCTTTACACTTGATGTGCTTGTTTCTCACTACACATTGCCAGTATGTAGCAGAGGCATTTTGGCGCTTAACATTGTAGGGAAAGCCGTTGCTGTCGACTAACTTATCTTTCATTCTCTCTGATGATTGAGCTATAATTTTGTAAGTTACTGCGTCATCGCCAACAGCATCCAAATTTGAGGTTACTATGGACAGCCTTGTATCTAAATACGAGGCATCATTCTCCTCAAGGTCCATTGGTTGCTCATGTTCAACATCAACAACAGGATCAATGCTGTCTAAAAGTGGATCAATATTTATCCCCTGGGCCTGGGCACGTAAGGGGGCCCCGGGCCGAACAACACTTTTTAATTTGATAAAAGAAAAATTTTGTTTGAACAAGAACTAGGAGAGGTCCGGGTGTTTCTTACCCCAGGGACCGTTATCGCTCCCTACGGCCCTTGTTATTGTTTATTATAGTACAGGTTTGAAAAATACCCTCTAATCAAAACTAGATTTTACGAAGCATGATTACTTGCTGTAACATTTTCACTGCATCGCATGCGCGTAGCTTTCAAATTTCAAACAAGTACGCAAGATACATCTCAACAAAGAAACTTCACATAAAACTGGTTATTAAATTAGGAGTAACGGACCTTAGCATACATGTGGAACATATTTGGAATGTCTCCTTTATGCTGGATATGCTTTTGGATAAGATAATTAGCATAGAAGGGGGCAGAGGACAAACGAAATCATTTGGTGCTAATTTATAGAATGCAAGTTAATGCTCTCAATAGTCTTTGTCATTTTATTAATATAAATAAGTACCTGTACCTGCAATAATTGTCTCAGTTGAATTCTTAGTTCAATACATAAAGAAAATGACTAATAATTATACATGATTGCTGAGGATTAAAATAATACACATATTTTATTTTATTTTGTATTGACATGAACATCGGAACAGCAAATTAATGCGGCATTGACATACTGATGACTCGTTTCACCCCTACTTTCATGGCACACTTTACATTTAAATGGTTTTCTCTCGAGTTGTCTGATCGAACTAACTGTTTGACAACATAAATTACACTTAAATGGTTTTTCTCCAGTATGTGTCCTCATGTGCACATTTAAACTTACATTGCATATAAGATAAGTCTTGTGCAAAGAAATATCTTGCTCAGTTGGTATGAAATACAACTTGCCATTGAGAAGCCATGGGACATTATTAATTCAATGATCAAGATATATGCTGAATAAAACATTTTAAAAAAAAAGTTTCATGACTGTGCATGGACTAATGTTAGAGTAACTGAACTAAATGCAGAAACATAATGTAATTAGTGGAGTTTGAAATGTGATATATTTTGGCCCCATTAATTATATAACAAAACATAATTAGTGAATTAATACATTTAATTAATAAAGGCTAATGCTATGGAAACATGACATGGTACCAATCATTTCATATAATGATATATTACAGATGGGTGCGACTTGACTATATATTAGGGTGCGACAGAACTCTATATTTGGGTGCGACATACTAGTGTGCGACTTAACGGGTGCGAGATTGCAGGGTACGAGATGACTGTGATTCGACAATTGGTACTGACTCTCCCATAAAATTTATCACCGACACCTTTTTAATCATCGGCCCCCACGTAACATTTAACACGAGGAAAAATATCGTTAAAGGCCCTACTTTTGTTTATTCTATTGACAAGGAGCAAGCTAATGTCGTTTGTGGATGATTATAAAAGAACCAGGAAAAAGTGGCGATAATTGGCCCCCAACCAGTAGAGTGATAGAGATTTATAAACATTGTTTAATTAAATTTATCTAGGCTAAATCTTCAAATAACAAGACTCACAGCTTTTGTAACCATATTAAAACTCTTTTAGCAACACAAAGCTCTCCTTTTTTGCACGAAGGAGTCGTTTCCGAGTTTTATACAAACCTGAGGAACATTCTTATAAGTGTGAAGATTGTGAAATGTTTCGCTGAAGTGTCACCAAAATTGTACGCTGACATATCGGTGCTGGACCATTTAAATGTGAAATATAGAAATCTGAGTCATGCTATGATTGGATATGCATTAGAAAAACCTTTAATGTGTGATGTTGTATGATGAAATTTTGGTATCAGTGGAGATGTGAATGAGAACCAGATAAGTGTGAAGTACGTGAAAAAATGTTTAGTCACAGTGGAATTCAGAATAAGTACACGCAGACACATACTGGAGAAAAACTATTTGAATGTGAAGTATGTGATAAAAGGTTTAGCCTCAGTGGATATCTGACTCAGCACATGAAGGTTCATACTGGAGAAAAACCATTTAAGTGTGAAGTATGTGATAAAAAGTTTACTCTTGGTCGACAGCTAATAATGCACATGAGGACACACACTGGAGAAAAACCTTTTAAGTGTGAAGTATGTGATAAAAGGTTTAGCCATAGTGGAAATCTTAATCAGCACATGTGGATTCATACTGGAGAAAAACCATTTAAGTGTGAAGTATGTGATAAAAAGTTTACTCTTGGTCGACAGCTAATGATGCACATGAATACACATACTGCAGAAAAACCATTTAAGTGTGAAGTATGTAATAAAAGGTTTAGTCACAGTGGAAATCTGAATCAGCACATAAGGGTTCATACTGCAGAAAAACCATTTAAGTGTGAAATATGTGATAAAAGGTTTTGCCAGATTGGAATTCTGAACAAACACATGAGGATACATAATGAACCCTGTAGAAAACCTATAGGATCCTACAAGATTCCTATAGGTTTCTTGAGTCAGTAGTTTGGCATTTCTAGGAAAGGAAATTCCTATTATTTATCCTAGTTCTATTTTCCTATTGTACAGGAAAGTGTTCAATAGGAATTTAATAGGATCTGAACATGGACTAAAGGTTATAGGATATTTATAGGAAAACAGAATAGGAAATTGCATGGAGGTGGCGCAACTACAGTAATTGCAGGTACAGCCATGTTGTGGGGCCCGGCTATCTTGGAGGCCCGGCCCAACCAGGGAAAAAAAAAATAAGTGATAGTAAGGGGTGCACGGTACAAAAAGTTTGCATGGTTAGAATTTCCTAGAATGCTACATTGGTAAACATCATTGTAAGCACAACATGCAAATTGTCTGACAGTGACAACTTTATACTAGAAAATTGAAATTGTCTGAAAGAAAACAAGGGCATTAGTAAGAACCAGCATGTATTTTGACAGAACTGTACAAGGCACACAATTGTACATGCCTTGACAGTTAATCAAAGACAATCGTAAGAATCAGCATGTATTTTGACTCTTTTTATAAAATCCACACAACTGTACATGCCTAGACAGTTAATCAGTCATTTAAGACATTTAGTATCTTCAGTTACAAAATGTGTGACTTGGAATCTTGACTAGAGTAACGTTTCATTACAAAAATCTTGAAAGGTAATACCCAGTTTCCAACTAGAAAATACCCAGAATCCAACAGAAAAATGGTAATAGACTGTTCGGTGGTAATTATCATTTTTATTGTTGTAGCCATTCTAACATTAAATTCAGGTAAAACCATTCATTGTAATCAGATCCTCTGATGTGTGTAATATAGCTTGTACAATAACAGTCATTCCAGCACTTGACTGTTGACTGTAAATAATTCTACAAAACTGTATTTCAATTGTATGTCAATATGTTTGAGATTTTAATACTTTTTTGACATATTAATAAATATGAAAAATACACTTTCTTTGATTTATTTGCCTAATTTACACATGTTGGTTTCAGATCTTGCACATTACTTTTTCCTATTTTATTTCTTAAAAATTTGAAGAGACGAAAAAGATCGAATGCAATCAGAGGAAAATAAAACAAGGGAGGACTTGAAACAGATCTTAAAATGGAGATGAAAGGATAATCTCAAACTAAAAGATGATTGTTATATCCTTGTGAACCTGTACTGAGATAACATCACTAATCCTACAATTGGTTTGTGATGCCTCTGATTATGAAAAACCGTCCCATAACACCTAAGAAAAATTAGCTGATAGATCAATTTAATTGCCTCTTTAGTAATAAGTCTCACATAGTTCTTAGCTTGCAAGACAAAAGCTATTTACAAGATTTTTCAGATTCATATTAAAGTTGAATGTCATGTGTAACTTGACCTTCAAGTCTGCATAGCAGATTATTTGATAATAATGTATGATTTGTACAGTAATTAATTTAAACATCTGTTTGTATGAAAACGCTTGACTTCATCTTTTTCTACAAAACTTAATATTCTGGAAATAAATTGTTTATCATTTGCTATCTCTACAATTACAGTAATTAATTTATACTTCTGTTTGTATTAAAATGCTTGACTTTGTCTTTTTCTACAACATTTATATTCTGGAAGAAAATTGTTTATCATTTCCTATCTCTACAAGAAGACACTTTCTTCTTATACTGCATAATGGAATGGTTTTAGGGAGGTTGCTGTGGTGACTACTAACACATGCTGAGAAATTCTCTTTTGAACGTTGAAACATGATGACAACTGCAGCATACAGGGTCTGCACGGTCATTAAAGGTTATTGAAAGTCTTTAAGAATAATGTCCTCAATTCAATGCCCTGAAAGTCATTCATATTTCACCTTGGTCATTAAAAATCATTCAGTTTTAGAGTTTCCTTTAAAAGTAAAATATGACAAATTGTTCTTTCGAGTAGTTTATTTTACGTTGTATGACGAGTGGGAGTACGATTTGACTTTCAGTCATATGCTAGCAAATCCACCATTATCATAATCCACAGTAGGTAATAGAATATAAAGCATAACATCCCTTTCATGTGATATCTTTGACAATTCCTACATATGGGATGCAAGAGGCTTGACGCCCAGTTCCAATGGTTGGAAACCTTTCGTTTACTTGGGTCTTGTTCTTTCATCTTGCCTTACAAGCAACTATTTTTAGCATCAAATATTTTTGTCAAAATGAATTTTGGAAAATCTTGGGAATACATTTATGCATGTTATTGGTTATGAACATTTCATTTTTCAATTAAATAGCAGGCAGGAAGGACTTTCTTCACTAACAAAGATAAGATCTGAAAGGATAATCACTGAGTCAATCACCTATTCAAACAAGTCAGGGGTGTTTGGTTGAATGTCAGGGATGTCCTTATGTCAAAATTTTCAATTAACACATGCACACTATTTTTCTTCACTTAGTTTTATTAGCACATTGGGTACTGGACAAAGTATTCTACAGTAGTTTGAAGCATGCATCAAGAAGTTTTATTAATGTGTGTTTAATATATGGGCTACCTAGAAAATCCAAAATGGCTTAATTCCAGTGTAGTTCATCGTAAATCATGATTTTGTTAAGCAAATACTGCCACAACATGTATATCATATTATTGGAAATATGCATGGCAACCTTTTGACCAAAATCGTCACATCCTTTAACAAATTCATAACTGTTCAAACACTAGTTATTTAACTTTAATAGGTCTGATCACAAGCTTAGGAGGTAAACATTCTGTAATGATCATTTGGCAATTGTTGGTGCAAGTATATGAACTTATAAACACAGATTAATTCCTTTGGATGCTTGAGGAGTGATTTCAAAGAATATTTCGACTTATAGTTCACTACTCAATTTTCAGGTACAAGAATTTGTGCAATTGAAACAGAAATGGTAATTTATATATTTTGATTCACCTGGATTATTTTTGGAGTAAATCAATCCAAGAAGAATTTTAATGGACAATCGGGGATGATTTACCGCCAAATTATCCTAGATAGGATAGAGATGAGACAACAGTTTGCACTGTCTTTATTAAATTGAAGAAATGTAGGGATATCACAACATTTATTAAGATTAAGGTATTATGAAAGGTGTTTTCTTTTTTTTTATATGTTTGCAAATTCCTTTCTTTTTATGAGAAAACTTCTGATCTCCAAATTCACATAGACGTACAAATAGATCTCCGCTTTCTTTCTAACATTTCTCTGTATGAGAAATGTCAGAAAAAGCTGTGGTCTACTCGCTTGTCTTCAAATGCCAGGAAATTTGATTACACGCAACTTTTAGTGTGCAATTTTAATCAGTTTCTTGCATAATATCATAGGTTTTACGAGTGAAAGGAAAAAGCAAACATACATATGTAATTATGAGACCCAGCTAAATACAGAAAAGGTAATAGTTCTCCATAAAAGTGCATAATTAAAATTAACTTTAGCATAGCTACATAGAGCCCTAAAACTGAAATTAGGAAGTAAATCAAAATACCTCTTTCTGAACAACCACACTACGGCATTAATGATTTAAATCATGGTACTGTGTTATTGAACAGATGGTAAATACGGCATAGTAGTCAGTGAAGCACTGATCAAAGAAACTGAAACTTTAGCGAGCTTTTTTAAGTGAAAAATCTTTTTATGGCGCTAAAGTGTCCAAAAGACAATACCTGTGAGCTGTGGAGAATTGTACATCACAACCATAAAGAACATGCTCTAAACTTGTTCCAGCTGACTAAGCTAGCAAACTATATGTTTCTTCAGCAGAGTTTCTTGTTATGAGTAGGCTCATACATAAGAAACAAAAGAAAAGAGTGAAGCCAACAAGCTTTGTTAGTTTTAGCAAAAATAATTTATTTCCCTAGAAAACACGGTAAAAAGGTGAAAATAGGAAATAGGACTTACAGTTTGTGAATATAATCCAAACATTTATCCTAGAATTGAAAAATATATAAGTCGTATCATTAAACAGTTCTAACTGAATCCAGGTTCGAATCTCGACGAGGTTCCAAGATGGAGGATGGCGTCAGGTGAAGTCTTTATACGAATGTCAACAGTTCCTCGCTGAACCACAACTTATAATGTTCTAATTTAGAATGAATTTCCACTGAATATCTTTGTCTCAAAACTTTTATACAAAGGATGCACTTGGATAGTTTTCCAGAGAATAAATTAGTTTATTGCGCTGTTGATGATTAACTGACCACGCGTTCCATCATGCGCACCTGAAATGACGTCTTAGTTCGATTTAAAAATACTCATATTTCTGTGAAATAAACTGAACTAACACGTCATTTCAGGCGCGCACGATGAAACGCGTGTTTATTTCATCATCAAGCAGCACAGTAAACAATGCAATTTTACACGTAGGCCAGAAAATGACCTTGGTAATCACCAATCGTTTTTACCCGATGTTTGCGAAATCTACAAATCAAGGCAAGCTAAAAATAGTGCTTACGCGAGTCATACTACGTGTTATGTAAACAGAATATCTCTTTCAAAAATATCAAATCCCGTGAAAATAGTCATTACAATAAAATGTAATGATACAAAAATAAAATGAAAAGAATTTTAATTTGATACACAAGGAATTAAACTGCATATTAGTAACACCTTAACCACGTCATAGTAAGCACTCTGTTCTAGTGACATTGAAAAATAAATATCACTAGCTCTACCAGTAAGTACAAATTGAAATAGTAGAGTCCAATGCTCCCTTGGCCACTTCAAATTTTCAGCGCCTTTTTCAAAAAGAGGAAAATATCTGCCTACTTCTTTTTCCAAAAACAATGGGTCACTAACTTCATATTTTTATAAACATCAAAAGTAGGAGAGTGTTTTCCTTTTGCCAGCTCTAATTCTTTCATTCTAATTTGAAATTCGTTTTCATCCTTCTCTTTTTGCATCTGTAAGTGCATTTGTTCTTTCTGTAACTCCATTTGTCTTTCTTTCTCCTCTTTCTCAAATTGTAATTGTTTATCTTTCTCTCTCTCCTGTCTCTCTCTCTCTCTCCCTCTCTCTCTCTCCTCTTTCTCAAGTTGTAACTTCATTTGTCTCTCTCTCTCTCTCCTCTTTCGCAAGTTGTAATGTTCCAATTTAGAATAAATTTCCATTGAATATCTTTGTCTCAGAACTTTTATACAAAGGAAGCACTTGTGTAGTTTTCCAGAGAATAAATTAGTATATTCTAAAAATAAGATGAACTTCTGAATAAGCTGTCATCTACGATAAAACACCTCGAGCTCTGGGTGTACAAATGCGACTCTTTACGGCACGTAACAGAAATGTACCTTTCTACTTCAAGATATATTATATGACTGACTATTTCACAGAGATGTGAGTATTTTTAAACCGAACTAAGACGTCATTTCAGGCGCGCATGATGGAACTCGTGGTCAGTTAATCATCAACAGCGCAGTAAACAATGCAATTTTACACGTAGGCCAGAAAATTACCTTGGTAATAGCCAATCGTTTTCACCTGATGCTTACGAAATCTACGAACCAAGTAAACTAAAAATAGTGCTCACGCGAGTCATACTACGTTTTATATAAACAGAATATCTCTTTCAAAAATATCAAATCCCGTGAAAGTAATCATTACAATAAAATGTAATGATACAAAAATAAAATGAAACGAATTTAAAATTAACACGCAAGTAATTAAATTATATATTCGTAACATTTTCAGAATAATGTTGATTCAAAGGTAAGAAATGGATTAAACACAGGAAAAAAAAGAATAGACTAATGCTTTCCCAACTTGGCATTATCATTTAAAGATTTTCATTTCAATCAGACAGAATGTAGCAGAAAGAAAGAAAGATGGATATTAAAGTGTTTTGGTAAATATTGAACTATGACAGTTACCCCCTCCCAAGTTTTGTTTCACTCACCCGCCTTAACTTATTTTCGAGCAATCGGGAGGATCGTCCTTGGACATCCTGGCAGCATTTCTGAAGTCAAAGCAGTTGGCATCTATTCTTAATGACAAGTATTTTTTTTGGACACAATCAAGAACAAAGAAATCTGCGCGTGATGCATTTAAAGAACAGTTGAAGCGGAATACAGTAAATGTTATGGAAAAACGCATGAAATAAGGAATTTGATGACGACGTTCAGAAACAGACACGAAAAACTATAAAAGAACATGCAAAATGCGATAAATTAAGCATATAAGCACCATTGGAATATTATAATGCATCAGGTAAATCTATTTGTGCTGAAGAATGACAAACACGCACGTATTTGGGATAAGTGTCACGCATATCAGTGATCTTAATCATCCGGCAGTGACACTTTAAACTGCACAGCAAATCAAAGACATCAGGTATTTCTGATGTGAAGACAGCTGCTCTGTATCAGACCGTGATAAGTTATACATCCTATGAGAATTCTGCGTGACATGTACACTTTACACAAATTTGTCGGTAAGTTCCTCGTTCATGCAAAGATCATCCAAGATGTTTTGGTCCACATTATTCATACTAGTTCGACACCAAATTCTTCGTTCATTCATGCGACGGTTCCTTAGACCAAATTGGTTAGAACGTCAGGCTGGTATACAGGAGGTCGCGGGTTCGAACTCCGGCCGAGTCATACCAAAGACTTATAAAATGGTACTGGCAGCTGCCTCGCATAGCGCTCAGCATTAAGAGGTTTGAATTACGACTGGTCATCCTAGTGTCAGGATGATATGCCTGGTTGGGATGTGATACCACATGTCCGCGGCATGGTGCCCCAGAGTTAGATATCACTATAAACTGCCACACTGCTGACATTGTAACGATATGATCCAAACTGTTGAACCTATGTTTAAAATCCAAGCACACACATGCGTGCATGTCACTGCTTACAATTTAAACGATGTATTCGTTCACAACTTATAACTTTGGTACTTTGAAGATTGTGTTGGTTATCCAAAGCTAGCCTGAGTGAAATTAAATGATGAAATCTTTTTAAAAAAAAACGCTTTAGTGAAAAGTACCAATTTAGACACATACAGCACAAAAATTAATAAAATAAGGGATTTATTGATATCAAAGACGAGCATACCAGTGAAGAGAAATACTACTCTAAGATGATAAAAAGCTAACACTTTTACATATGAACAGTTTATGAAGCCTGTCAAGAAAAGGAAATTATTACCAAACTGGACAAACAGCAACTCCGAGAGTAGTAATCGTACTTGGCAGATCGCCGTTGACTGGTAACTGCGGAAACGTCAACATTCATACGAGCACTGTATGATATTGCTTCCGGAGAGCAAGCAGAAATATGTAGAGCGATAAGAGACCAAGGTATCTTAAATTTCATGAGACGTTTATCACTCAATATTTACCAGTGGATACAAAATGTTCAAGATTTATACCAACACTATGATATTTCTTCAGGAGAGCATGCAGAAAGATGTCGAGCGATAAGAGACATACGTATCGTTAAATTACCTGAGACCTTTTATCCTTAGCTATTTAAAAGTGGATGAAAATTGCTGAAGATAAACGCATGTTACATGTTTGAAATGACGGTGGAAAACCTGAAATCAACATTTAAATTTGTACAGACGAAAGATGATCTATTGCTTACAACGCCATCAGAAGAAAACTGACAACGATTGAATATGATATACACCAAACGCAAATTAATAACTGAAGGGTGGTAAAGCTGTAACTTGGTTTAACATGTGATTTGTATTTTTATTGTGTGTGTGTATGTGTTTGTGTGTGTGTGTAGTATTGATAACAAATTCATAGCAAAACTGTGTTGCTTTTAATATATATCCCAATGATTTTGTCTTTACAAGTCATGAACAACTCACGTTTGTCCAGTTACTGTAATGCAACAATTCTGGTTATGTGAAAGCTGATTACTTGCCTTTTCTTAAAAATACAAATTATCGCCATTATATTATTATTCCCTTTAAACATTTGTGTGCTGGAAACTATAATCTAACAATATTGAAGAATTTTATTTAAAAATAAAAAGTCCTTTTTGCAGTCGTGAATCATTTTTTCATCTAGGTATGCACTAAATAAAACCTTTGGTTAAATCCATATTTATGTGCATTGATTTTTATTTTTTGATTAATAATGAATAATAATAATGAATAATTGATCAATAATATTAACTCAATAACGTCATTTTGAAAATTATCGGATGTATAAACAACACTAAACGGCTTCCATAAACAAATACAATGTCCTTTCTGTAAACACGAGTCCTTTCCACATACGCTGTATGCTCTGGTCAACACTTTTGGACATGATTAAAGATTATTTACTATAGGATGGTGGTTGGATATTTATTGATTTGTAAAATTTCACTATTAAATCACAAAGTCAATAAAGTCCAAAGACAATGATAAAGTAAAAATGGAAAGTCTTATGTAAAGAATATTTTGGAGGAGATTTGAAAATGTTAGATATAAACATGTTTGTACATTCATTAACATTCACTTGCGTGAGAAGACTTGTCACCTCTAGACCTAAATCGAAATAGGAGGAGGACAATGTCCATGACAAATATAGACATGCTTTTCACGTTTGGGATATATTTTATGACATAGATGGGAAATACTTTGAATGCAACCTTTACTGATACATTTGCAGCACATACTGAAATACATAATTTTACCGTAGAGAATTCGGATGATTTTCTTAAAACTCCAATATGGATGGATTCTAATATTAAAGTTGGAAATTCTAGCGTTATGTACATGCACTGCGTAAATAAGGGAATTTTGTATGTAAACGATTTAGTTAACGAAGAGTTCATGAATTAATGACGACAACTTTTGTGATAAATTTGGAATTCCTATCAGCTTCCTAGAGTTTCAAGGCACATGCTGTGCCATTCAGTTTTTAGCAACAAACTTTAATTAAGCATCAGTTCAAATTTATATGGCCCAAATTTACATAAAGCTATCATGTTGTTCAGTAAGGGGATAAATGGCTGTAAAAATATATATAAAAAACTTAAAGTTCATACTTCTGGGTCAACATCTCTATTGAAATGGAATCAAGAATATCAGGATATAGATGAGTGTGACTGGAAGGAATACTTTGTCTTGCTTTTTAAAATAACTAAGTATCCTATACTGAGATGTTTTCAAACTCAACTAATTCATAGTATTTTATCAACAGATAACAGACGTGGAAAAGTCTCTTCAAGCATGTGCTCGTTATGTAATGACTCCTTAGAGACTTTATCTTATCTTTTTCTTTTTGAACTATTCCAAAATTGGATACCTACTTACTAGTTTTACTGCGTGGATAAGAACTAAGTGTAAGCATCTGCACAATTTTCAAAATTCACATAGAGAATTTGTTTTATTGTAAAATAAATCAAAGGAGATTCTGTGATCAATCTCCTTTTGTTGCAACTGAAATCATATCTATAAATGTGGATCTAGCAATGTAACATCAAAGAATGTCCACTTTAAAAAAAGAAACAAAGTTGTATTACATGTTAGAAATATATTATGCATACATCAACTGAACATGGAAAACGTTTGAGGACAAATGGCAACTATTTATTTTGTTGCGTATTTTAGAAAATAAAAATGTAGTAGTTATATAATAGACACACCTAGAAACCAAAGCAATTACTAAGGTGTTAATGAAGTACATAATTAAAGTAGCATTTGTTTCTTTTATGTATCTTTTTGAGGGAGATTAATAGTAAGAAAATAATCATTTAAAATGATACTAGAATGTAATCATTGTGAAACAAGTTAAGAGAATAGTGATTGTATAAATCTTATAATAAGTGGATGACTGAAAATGATGATAGAATATAAACATTTTCGAATGAGTAAAGAAACTAATTATTGTGCAAAACTTGCAATAAGTGAATGTTCATATGTGCATGGGTATGTATGTATGTATGTATGTATGTATGTATGTATGTATGTATGTATGTATGTATGTATGTATGTATGACTTGGATTATTAACGTAGCTTTTAAAATTTTTCAGTCATATCGCTAAGATGACTGTAGTATGGCAGTTTATAGTGATGTATAGCACTGGGGCATCATACTACAGACAAGTAGCATGGTGATCCACCCAGTCATATTATCCTGACACCAGACCGACCAGTCCTTACACAAACCTCTTAATGCTGGGCGCCAAGCGAGGCAGTTGTTAGTACCATTTTTATAAGTCTTTGATATGACTTGGCCGGGGTTCGAACCCGCGACCTCAAGTATGTATGTATGTATGTATGTATGTATGTATGTATGTATGTTTACATATGTATGGGTATGTGTGTATAATTTTCTGAATGTATATAGGTGTTCATAACGAAAATTATGACAATAAATACTTTCTCTCTCTCTCTCTCATAGCTAATATTACATTCTATATTGGGTTTAGAATTAGAATATAATACCATGTACTATTCTTGACCATTATTCCCTGTAACGTGATGTGCATTTATACTGAACTGTGAGATAGCGAGATGGTTCCCTGAGCTACTGCTACCTATATACGGGAATTAATAAACACGGAAAAAAATCCAAGGAATTTTATATTACTTTTGTGATTGATTAAGTAACAATTTATAAACATGGAAAAAATAAAGTACAAGGAATTTTGGATTAATTTTGTGATCGATTAGGTAGCAGTTTACGTTTCGATCAATACCCAAACATGATGATTTAATGCTAGAAGCACTGTGCGATTGCACGGATTTAAGTTCAAGTGGTTTTGCAAAGATTCATTGGACATCACTGGGTGGGTTGGGGTGTTTTTATTATTTTGCAGGGTATTGGTATGATACGCTTCAGATAAAATGACATGGAAAATGGGAACCACATATAGTCCTTAGAATTTACCGATGTCCAAAAGATGCCAGATAGTAAAAGGTAACCATTTGTAACAAATCATATTGAAGAAAACACGTTCAATTAATAAAAAGTTTGTGGTTATCCAGGTAACTTATGTAATAAGATAATTATAGAATAATAGCTATAATGAATGTGATATAATACAAAGTAAGAAATGCCATTTTGTGATTACCCAAGTAATTTCACATAAGAGTTATAGTGAATGTGATATAATACAAAGTAAGAACGTTCCCAGTTCCTCCCACATCATGCTAATTGTACTAGCTTGTAAGTCAGGTCCAACCGCAATTAACACAGACCCAGGTCTGCCAGTACATTATGCACTGGCAGATTAAGGCCATAGTTTCAGATTTACTGGCACATTGTGTGACATCATATTTAGGTCAATATACATTACCCGCTGGCAGATCAAGGTCTATCGTATGTGTTCACCTGTTTACTGCCAACCAACTGCAAAGATTTACATCAGATGATACAGTGAGCTAGATTATTTAGGCCTATACAGTTTACAATTGGATCTGACCTGAGCACGAGAGTCGAAATCATATTTGGGTCTATACAAGTTAGAGTTCGATCTGACTTGTACATGAGTGTAGACGCCATATTTGGGTCTCTACATTTTACAGTTGGATCTGCTCTGAACACGAGTATTGCCATCATATTTGGTTCTTTACGGTTTATAGTTGGGTCTGTCTTGTATAGGCATCATATTTGGGTCTATACAGTCTACAGTTGGATCTGTCTTGCATAGGCATCATATTTGGGTCTATACAGTCTACAGTTGGATCTGTCTTGTATAGGCATCATATTTGGGTCTATAAGTCTACAGTTGGATCTGTCTTGTATAGGCATCATATTTGGGTCTATAAGTCTACAGTTGGATCTGTCTTGTATAGGCACCATATTTGGGTCTATATGGTTTACAGTTGGATCTGTCTTGTATAGGCATCATATTTAGGTATATACCGTCTACAGTTGGGTCTGGTTTGTATACATCATATTTGGGTCTATACAGTCTACAGTTGGATCTGTTTTTTATAGGCATCAGATTTGGGTCTATACAGTTTACAGTTGGGTCTGGTTTGTATAGGCATCATATTTGGGTCTATACGGTTTACAGTTGGATCTGTCTTGTATAGGCATCATATTTGGGTCTATGCAGTCTACAGTTGGATCTGTCTTGTATAGGCATCATATTTGGGTCTATACGGTTTACAGTTGGATCTGTCTTGTATAGGCATCCGATTTGGGTCTATACAGTCTACAGTTGGATCTGTCTTGTATAGGCATCCGATTTGGGTCTATACAGTCTACAGTTGGATCTGTCTTGTATAGGCATCATATTTGGGTCTATACAGTCTACAGTTGGGTCTGTGTTGTATAGGCATCATATTTTGGTCTATACAGTCTACAGCTGGATCTGTCTTGTATACATCATATTTGGGTCTATACAGTCTACAGTTGGATCTGTCTTGTATAGGCATCATGTTTGGGTCTATACAGTGTACAGGTGGGTCTGGCTTGTATAGGCATCATATTTGGGTCTATACAGTGTACAGTTGGATCTGTCATGTATAGGCATCATATTTGGGTCTATACATTGTATAGTTGGATCTGTCTTGTATAGGCATCATATTTGGGTCTATACAGTCTACAGTTGGGTCTGGTTTGTATACATCATATTTGGGTCTATACAGTCTACAGTTGGATTTGTATTTAGTATTAAAACATACAAAAAGAGACAGATTATAAGAAAGTATTTACTTCAAAATAATAATGCGACATAATCCCACTATATAATTTTGCTAAATAATTGTCTGACTCCTGCTTTATCATCCGCTTACCAACTTGTCATCTTGGTCATTTGCCACCACAGTCACACTGAGCAGAAGAAAAATTCTTGTGAAATTCCCAGGTATGTTAAAGTCTCTCAAATGCAATTACAAATATGTTGTTTGGGGGATTCATTAGAAAGTATAAGCTTATTAGTACTGTCTCCCAACAGTAACAAGAACGAAAATATAATATCAAAAATCTAGATGCCGGTACCAATGGTTTTACAGAAAATATACATACACTTACATACAAAACATAACAATGAATAAGAACTAATTATTTGCGACTCAGATGGTTGTGAGTTCAGTTAATTAATTAAATCTGCTGGACATCATAATATAATTTTGCACAGCTAAAAATATTTGTGCGTTGTTTTCTACAGTTAACATAAGGTTGCCAAATAATAATAATTCAGTAGTAAGAGCGAAAGAGAATGTGTATAGGATTTGATCTGTAAGATTTGAATATTTGGAACAGCCTAGAAGAAAATGTTTTCCATTATCAATAGTAGTAATAGAAAACAAGGTTTCTATCTCAGAGACCCCCTTCCCTCTCCAAAACCATTCTATGCTGACATTTTCTTCAGCAGCCTTTTCTAGCTCAAAATAATGGCTTTCATTTGATAAATCTTTTCCTAGCATGTATTCTGACAAAATAAGTTTTGTCGGGGTAAGGGGGTGTGTGAGCTAGAAACACTTATTTTCTATTACTACGGTTACAACCATGTTTAATGATAATTATTTTCGTACTTGCTAACTCTCATTGGTAAAATATCTGTTAACATACTGTGAATAATACGAAACTCGCGTATTAAATCGTCCATATCATATTTTACGCCTCGCAAGTAAGATCGTATCTGATCAAGTAATTTTTTATAAGTGATGCTTGCTGTTTTACAAACATTTCTTTTGGTCTCAAGTCGAGGCTCGATTTTTTTTACATGCTGTTGAAAGAGAAACACCAACACCAGATATTATTAATAAAACCGGGTTTAGTGATGCTCCACTTGAGATTATACTAGAGCTTGTCATGAGGAGTGGTAAATATGATATTACTCGAAGTATTCTACTGTAATACTTATAACATTGTTTTACACACCAGGGATTTTTATGATAATATCTGTAATATTGCATTAGTGCGTCAATATTTGGTTTGGGAATTTCTTTTGAAATATGATTGAAATCAGCGATCTGTTTTTTCATTATACAATATTTGCTTACAATTTCTGAACGATAGTAAAAACTCCAGTACCAACAATCGAATCAAGAAATTCACGGAACTTATTATTATTAGGATCAGCTATAAAATCTCTATACTTGTCATAAACATCTGGCGAAGTATCCTTATATCATTCATCTGCTAGTACCTCATTTTTCTTTAACCAACTGTAGGAATCAACTTTTCTACTTCACGTTCATACGAATCTGTTTTATTTACCAAATTACCATATTCTCTTTCTGTTTCATCAATAAATCCGAGTACCTAACTTATTTGATCCAACGAAAAATGTTTTAGAACAAGATATTGTCTGATAATTGCGTATGCAACTATAAAATTTATTAGCATTACTTTTCGTAGTCTGTCTAGTTCAGTTGTGAGAAGATCAATAATAGAAGCTACTTTCAGCATTAATTTTTCGTATGGTTTCGTGAGTATTTTCTCGATTTCATTGTAATAACTGCGTAACGACAATTGTCTATAGCGTTGAAGCGATGGAGGTGGAACATTATATTCTTCACTTACATCGTAATAAGAATCAATCTTTTTTTCCAACTTTGTTTGTGCTACTTTTTAAAAAACTTTTCTCGCTCAAGATCGCTGAAATTATCAATTTCATCGTCAAGATCTCTGATTATCATTAGAAATCTGTCAACAATAATCGGATCGAATTCGGGTTTTCCACGTATCATTTGTAGAATTGTGTTTGAGTACACTTTAATTATCAACGTTGTATTAGCTGCCATTGTAACGATTTTAACTAGGGTTTCCTTGTCGTGGTAGTACATACCGAGATACTTAAAAATTTCGGTGTTTAAGAAAACTACTGTATAACTTCTTGTTCCTTCTTATTCCTATCATCCTAGATTCCTCTAATTTCATGAGACGATCATAGTTATCGTTTATTTTTACCTCCTGTGCTATTTGTGTTAATAAACCTGATCGTATTATCAAATCTATATTTTTAAAATCAATCTCAAGCAATATTTTTTTCAACAGGATTTCAGCTTGTTTTGTTCTTCTAGACAATCATCAGGATGACAGTATCTGCTTATAATATCAAAGTTTTATATTGCTTTTATTAGTTGCGGTCCTCACATATACATAACACGAACAAACTTTTTTTCTTCATCTGACAATGGAGAATTTATCATTGTGATTGGAAAGTTTTTCGTAGTATTTATCACACATGCCGCTATTGATTTGTTTCCAACATCGTTTTGTATGTTAAAAATATTATCATAAAATTCTCTTGCAGTGGTTATCATTGGTGGTTCTGACATTATTTTACAATGTTTGATTAAATTTGATCATCGAGTGTGTATATTTGAAATGCTGTCAATCCTGGAAACGGATGTTCAGCAGCGATGACATAAACTCGAAAATACAAGTACATGCTGACAGTCTTTTCTGTTGGAGTTGTAAAGTATTGTGTTGTTGAAATATACATGTTTTCTGTACTATACAATATTACCCAGCGATATTATCTTTTGATCCTTCCAATCGCCAATTATAAATTCGACCAACACTAGAGTTTAATCGACCGCGTAAATGAAATTGCCATATAGCATCTGCAATGGGACATTTAATTTTAATCCAAAAATCTTCAACTTCTCCGTTAGTAGTCCATTCTTGTCTATCAGAGAAAGCGTAATGAGAATAATTTTCAGGATAATATGATGATGTGCTTACCTCAAACCCAACTCTGTCGTCAGTTGCCTTAAAAAGTGTTGGAATATACTCAACATTATTTTTGGTTATCTTTTTATATCACTACTAGACAGATTGTCAACATACGCTTTATTTGTCAGATCATTAGGGTTAACTGGAACATATAACGTTGTTATTTTGTTATTTCTCTTATTTATGTTACATGACATTGATCCACCCAATTGTCTTAAATACGGAGTGAGTGCTCCTCTTAACTGAGCATAACTAATAGCATCAGTCTCATTAGCTGGTGGTGAGGTTGTCGGTAATCCAGTTATATTTGAGTTATTGCTCATTACAAGGTTACCTGTCATTGTGTCGCCAGATTTATCAAGCTTGTTATCGTCAACGGATTTTAGTTGCGTATAACTTACCTCTTGTGTATTATCAACATTTGCTGGTGGATACTCGGTTTCCAACCCAAAGATTGTTTTACTTGACATATTAATATTACCTGTAACCGTTCCACCGGTTGTATCAAGCTTATTATCGTCAACATATTTCAACTGTAAATAACTTACCGCTTGTGTTTGATCTAAGTTTCTTGGCGGATACGCGGTTTCGAAATTTATTAATTTTTTTTTCCTGACATATCCAAATTACCGCTTAAAGTTCCTCCTGTCAGTGATAGTTTGTTATTATCGATCGTTTTCAGTTGTGCATAACTAACAGCTTGTGTGTCAACAACATTTATTGGAGAATAATTTGTTTCTAAACCTAGAAAACGTTGATTTGACATAAACAGGTTTCCTGTCATTGTATCAGCGTTTTTTTTTTATACTAATGATGACGTATCAGTTATTATTGGTTCGTCAGCGGAAACAGATCATGTAAGTGCTGTTCCAAACTTTGAGTAATAACTTATATTATGTAAATTAGATAACATAAAATTATATAACAATAATGGCGAAGTCAACGATATTAAATTTTGACACCGAACGGTTAATCAAACATAAACATAATAACGAACTTCCAGACTGCCATTATCTTATTGTTGGTCGTACAGGGTCTGGTAAAACAAATTTAGTATTAAATCTCTTACTCAAGGATAACTTTAACTATGACAGAGTATATATTTACACAATTAACCCATAGCAAGACAAATATAAATTATTGAGCGAGTACAATGATAAACTTCGTGATGAGCTGACGCTGGCGATGATATATTTTAATAAAACAACCAGAGGAATTAATTCCAGTTGACAAACTTGATTCGTCCAAGCATAAAATAATTGTATTTGATGATATTCCGCTGAACAACGAGGAGATGAACAAGACTAAATCATACTTTTCGTTATCGCGCAACAAAAGATGTAATTCAATTTATCTAGCGCAAGGCTTTTATAACATTGACAGATTTATTAGGCGAAAGAAGGGATGTTTTATATTATTTCCTGGACTAGTTAATGTTGATGTGAGAAATATTGCAAACGAGCAATGCGGTGATGTAACAAAAGATAAATTTATTCAATTATATCATCAAGCAACTAAAGACAAATACAGTTTCTTTTTGTTTGACAAACTAGCATATGATCCGGATAAAATGTTTCGTTGTTATATAGACGAATTTTATAGAGCGTATAAAAAATAAACAGTGGATCAGCATCAACAGAAAATTGAATTACTAAAGAAATTTATTGCAACTCGAGCTGCGTTTAAGAAAAAAGTGAAAGAGGCACGTCAAGGGCAACGTGATGTAGAAGAAGAAACCACCAAAGTTTTGAAGCCAGTTACCGAAGCAGTACTTGGTAAGCAGCCAGAAATATCAGCATTATCTCCAGAAGAACTAAAAAAAGTACACGAAAAAAGTTTGTTAGGTTTCCTAGGAGAAAGATCAAAAGAGGAAACTAAAAAATATTGTAGAGGAACTTGTGAGAAATATTGCTGATCCTGCTGCACGACAGGCTGAATTTGACAGATTAATAAACAACCCTCTTGCGCTACAACATGCTATTGCAAGATTGACGGTTAATACAGCAGAGTTAAGAAGGTTAATAGAAAATTTGTCAGAGCAAACTAAGGAATTAGCTGAGAAACAAAAAATGGTAACTGAAGCTACTGTAGAAATTATGCCTATCAAAAAGCAGATAAGATTTTATAGAAAAAATGCACGTGATAAATTACCAGACAAAGAATATAAAAATTTTATTAGTAACTATAATATCTGAGACATTGACAAAATTCGAGATTGGCCAGAAGAAAAATATGAAGATTTAATATCAAGATTAAAAACAATTATTAAACTTGGTTCAGAATCTGATCAAGAAATAAAAGAAGCTCAAACAGAAGCAAGTATGTTAGCTAATATGGATACTATAAGAGAAGGAATTATTGCTCAAGTGATGCACAAGACAGCAGTACATTATCGAAATAACCAGGAGGTTATGGTAAAGGTTGCACTTTCAAAAGACTATTTGATAAGTACGAAAGCGAACGAGATAGAAGATTACCAGAGGAAACCACTGGATCTGGAGATAAAGTTTTTAAATCAAACGCCGAACTGGTTGACCGACTTATGTTGTTGATATCTTCAAAAGAAGCTGGTAGAGAGAGCACAGAAATTGACAACGAAATTGTCGATATATTAGATCATCTTAGATCGACTAACATCATACGAATATGAAATTTTACATAGCTATCTTATATAATCAAGGTAAATGTGAACAACATTATTGCTCGACTCGTCACAAACAACAAGAAACAGCGCAAACTTTTCTGTCTATTGCAATCCACTAATAATACTAGATCCAAGTAAACAATAGGAAATTGGATTAATTTCCGCTACGTTATGGCATTCCATGGCAAATGTAAAAACAAACTTCAATGCCGGCTTTACATTTAATTCTGGTGCTTGGGTGCCAGTTAGAATGCCACAGGGGGCGTATAATGTAACTGATCTCAACCAAAGGATAAGAGAGTTGATAACAAAATATGGATCCGTCGCAGACAATTTTGAATTAACTCCAAACTATTATACGCTACGAGCTAGAATCACATTAAAAAAATAATTTGATTATTGATTTTTCACCAGCGACTAGTATCGCATCGTTGCTAGGTTTTAAAAACCAACAATAAGACATTGTGGCAGAACAAAGTGTATCGTATCATGGAGATCTGCCAGTTAACATAACAGAAGTAAATACAATTTTAATCAATTGCTCTATTGCACTAGGATCTTATTCGGCGTTAGTGAGCCAAGGTCAAACTATTTATAGTTTTTCATCGGATATTCCGCCTGACACAAATTACTCCTAGACAAATAATATACTATCCGATTATTCTTGAAAATCAAATAACCAGCATAACAATGCTACTAACAGATCAATCAGGACGACAAATAGATCTAAACAACGAAATTGTCACGTATATTTTACACCTACGCGTTGCGTAGGCGCTCGCAATAGCGAAGCTATCGAGCGTAAATTTTGTAAACCTAATTTAATAACAAAGACGAGACAAAAAAGGTTTATAGAAGAAAAATTGTAGGTGGAATTTTTGGAAATGTAGTTACAAAAATAGTTGAAAACATCCCAGGAATTGCGCGCAAAGTAGCACCAATTGCACTTGACGCAGGTAAAGCTTTTGTGACGTGGGCAGCTAGTGCAGTAGGACAAAAAATCGCTAATAAAATTAAAGGCAGCCCGCCTTCAAACGCGGAAAGAAAACGAGCAATATCAGATATTGCACCAGCAGCGGAAACAGAACGAGCTATGATAGGTACAACAAAAATTTATTGTCACCACGTAGTGAAGAGGTAATGCGCAAACTTGTAAAGAAAACAAGACAAATAACGCCTGCTGCTTTCTAGTCGTTGCAGTTTTGTGTGGATTATAAAATAAATAATGTCAGTTAAAAATTATCTCTATCTTGCCGAAGAACATGATACCGACCACACAGTGACAGAATTCGACTACATTGAGTATCTCGACGAATATTCAAACGAACCAAATAAAGCTGGTGTCAGAACTTTTAACACAAGAGACAAGGACGTGTTTTTGTTGCCGCATAAGGCAGTGTTAGAAGTGCGTGGTCAAGTGTTAACTGCGATAGGTGGTAATATTGCAGCTGGTGCAGAAATTGCACTTGTCAATAACGGTTGGAGCTTGTTTAATAGTGCACGGTACCAACTGGCCAGTCCGACCGTGGAAGATATTTCAATGCACTTGCCAGTAGCGAGTACGATACTAAATATCGTCTCTTTCAGCGATGATTATTCAAGATCAATAGCCACAAATATGATGTGGTTTAAAGATACCTCACTTGGGACAGCTGTTTCAAGCGAATTGTGTACTGGTGCTGGTAATCCTGCTCCAGAAAATTATAATCTAATCGCTAACCCGTCTGGTAATGCAGCTGGTGACATCGGAGGTGCAATAAGATTAGCTGCTACAAGATTACGACGATATGACTATAACGAGGGATATGCCAAACGAAAAGCATTTGCTGCAGAATCTCGCCAAATAACGATGATGCTTCTGTTAAGCACAATATTTGGATTCTGCCGCGAATATAGCAAAGTTTTTTTTTGCGAAATAAAACATATGCTTATTTTAGATCGATCTGATCAAAACGATTGTATAGTGCACGCTGCTGAAGTACGTGAAGGACAGCTTGCTATTACAAGATTAGCACTGTGGATGCCACGAGTTGTTCCGTCTGTGGCTAAAACAATGGAATTCGAATCATTATTGACCGCTTACACGAAAAAAAAATCTGTTTTCAGCAAAACAGAATTTATCAAACAGCAATTCCTAACGCAACCGATTACACCTGGCGTGCTACAACTACGTCAAGCGAACAATTACCGGGACACTTGTTTGCTGTATTTCAACGACAGGAGCGTCGTAATGATCAAGAAATGGACAACTCGATATTTGATAACCCAAACGTCAGACGAGTATTTGTTAGAGTAATTCTAAACAATATCCCGAACGTGCAATCGAATGCAATTTTGCCGACGATGAAACAAAAGCATATCTCGGCCGTACATGTACCTTACGGAGGTTATGCAAAAATATCAGGATGCGGACAGTGGGTCTTAGATATCAGTAGAGGAATTTCGATCACTTTATCCTATCTTTTATTTTGACATATCAAAGCATTCCGAACGAGTTACTGGATAGATTGTTGATATTGAAGTCACTTGGACGCTTAGGATGCCGCCAGGCGAACAATTTAACGTATATGCGCTAGTTGTCAGTGACAGATTCCTGACAATTGATGCGGCCAAGGGAAGGATGACTGTTCAAGTTTAATCTAACAAACAAGTATAAAATGAAAACGGAATACTCAACCGGAGCAATATACCTAACGCCCGGTAAAAATAAAAATTTATCAGCAGCTGTTGCTAAATTAATTCTGTTTCTTTAACTATAGATCCAACGTCAACGTCGACGAGGACGCCGGTTAAAGTAATGCTGACGCAACAGCAAATCAATAAACTCGATCGGGGAAAACCTTTTGTTCTCAAACTATCCGTTGTGTAAATAACAACTATGTCGAAGCATGGTGGATTTTTTTGGGCCAGCACTTTCTGTAATAGCTAGCGCAATACCAAAGATTCTACCTTTACTAGGAACACTTGGACTAGCAGCAGCATCAGGGGCAATATCTGGATCAACTAAAAAAGCTGTATCCGGTGATGGAATCAAGCGAATTTATCGTTCGTTTTATGTAACAATAAATAATATAATGCCAGCTAAAAAGAAATCGCCAGCGAAAAAGAAATTGCCAGCGAATAAATCACCAGCGAAAAAGAAATCGCCAACGACGGCAATACAAGGAGTAATTATTCCTTTCGCTCCACTTTTATCGGGATTAGCAGGCAGTCCAATACCAAATCTGCTAGGGATAGGACGTGGAATGACTCTACCAGGCACCAGACGCCGTTGAGTAATTTCGATATTATTGAAAAATTGAATGACATTGTCGGATTTCGTGGAACATATTCTAAGGACAAATTAGATAATGTACCAGCAGGCGGTTCATGTGTTGTAAGCGTACAAAACTTCAATGATGGATCCGGCACTCACTGGGTTGCTGTTTACGATAATAATTATCTTGATTCGTTCGGACCTCCTCAGAGTGATCTTATAAAAACATATATTTTTAAAAAATTTAAAAAAATAAATTATTCGTCTAATCAACTACAGCCGATTGGATCATCCGCTTGTGGTTATTATTGCATTATGTTTATCCGACAGATGTCTCGGAGTGATTTTGATTTTTTAAAGTTTATTTTGCAATTTGACTAGTAACCTTCTCACGCAAATGATGAGATTGCAATGAATTTTATCTAAACTTACAAATATAAAAAATGTCAACATACTGTCTCAAATGTTAAACTAAAACAGAAAATAAGGATGAGAAAACGGAAAAAACAAAAAATAATACAATAATGTTAATAAGCATTTGCGCTGTTTGTGGTAGAAGAAAGAGAGTTTCTGAAATCGATAACTGCAGCTGGAGTTATTTTAGCAGATGATTAATTTACGAAGAAAATCGGTCCAATTTCTTATTTTTCGAGGGTCAAACCTCGAGGGATTTTATGCTTGATTTTTAAGATTTTTTGACAAATTTTATAATCTCTTACTTAAAAATCATCAAAAATCAACAAAAACAGACCAAAAACAAAAAAACAAAAGAAATATGGACTAAAGTGTTTCTTTTTTATCAAAAAATTGAAAGAATCAAATATAAAATCCCTCTAGGTTTGGACCCTTAAAAAATAAGAAATAGGACTGATTTTCTTTGATTTTTTAAACCATTTTTACTTAAAAAACCAGGATTTTTAACCAAAAATTAGTAGAAAAAATAACAATTTTGTCAAAATTTATAAATTATTTTCAGATTTATAATAATCTTTTTTTACTGACAAATATTTTTGTCGATGCTTAAAAAATAAAATGAAATGTAATTGTAATTGTGATAAAGACCTTTGTATCGAACAAGATAAAATTGTTACATACTGTCAATCATGCATTCGACGTGAGGTAATTGGCAGCGGTATTGACATCCATAAATGTATTGGAAAATTACCGAAACCAAAAGGAGGATGGACATTGCCTGGCCACAAATTCAATGGGCCTTACAATCCACTGGACAAACAGTTAGACGAAAACGATAATCCATTTCCAGGACAAGAGCCTTATAATCAAGTTGATGCGATAGCAATGCATCATGATATCTGTTATCGTGATAATGAGCAAGATAAGCCTGGCTGTGATAAGGTAATGCTAGATGAACTTAAAGATACGAAACCTGTAAATATGAGAGAACGATTTGATAGAAGGTTAGTTTAAAGAATGATAGGAACAAAATATAAGCTAGGGCTTGGTGAAGAATCGTATGATGATCTTGCAGCTGAATTACATAAACCTAAAAAAGAAAGCTTCCGCGACGTGAGGTTGTCGCAAATGCCGTTGACGATATCTGGGCGATAGATTTAGTTGATGTGTCCAATTTTGCTCATTTTAAAGTTGGCGCTGATGGCGCTCCAAAGAAGTATCTCTTTAACGTTATTGACTTTTTTTTTTAGTAAATACGCGTTTAGTGTACCCGTTTCGGATAAAACAGGAAGATCGATGACTGATGCGTTAAAACAAATAATAACAAGTACAGAAAGAAAACCAAACAGACTTTGGATCGATCATGGAGCTGAGTTTTTTAATAAAAAACTTGAGCAATTTTTAGAACAAAATAACATAAAAAAATGTTACAGAAAATGAGGGAAAAGGCGCCGTCGTCAAAAGATTTAATCGTACACTAAACGAGCTGATACATAAACATTTGACAGCTAAAAATACAAATAAATATATTAACGATCTACAGCAGATTGTTGATAATTATAATAACACGAAGCACAATTCAATAAAATGTCACCAAATGATGCAATTAAAAATTCGATTCATGCAAATGAAAACATGTATCGCAGACGTAAATTTAAAGTTGGTGATAAAGTTAGAATTTCTCTGACGAAAATAACATTTGAAAAAGGATTTACTCGTAACTGGAGCGAAAAAGTATTTGTTGTTGATAACGTTTTACTGACAATATCTGTAACATATGCGCTGAAAGATTTATTGGGTGAGCCTATAGCTGGTAGTTTTTACAAGCAGGAACTACAAAAAACTGAACAAGATATATTTGTTACTGAAAAAGTTATCAGGACAAAAAGGTAATAAAAGTTTAGTTAAATGGAGAGGATACAGCGATAAATTTAATAGTTGGGTTCCAACCAAACAAATTATAAAATAATATTGTTATAAATTTCCTCGTACTTACCTTGACAGATTTACATCTAACCGGTCTACACAACGATATTAAATGTAATTTTCTTTCATTATCGACTGGCATTAAATTAAATATTTTACCAAAATAAAATCATATTTTATGCTCCTTCGTTGGCCATCAATTTTCAGATTAAGAAAAGGTTTTATAAGTTGCCAAAATATTTGTTGCCCGGCAATAGTAAAATTATTAAATTTTATTATTTATTTGGCGATATGATACTTAACATTACATTGTCCAGTTGTCGGGCTGCTGTAATTGTTTTTATCAACCACATCCACAATCTCGTCTTGTTCGTCGTCGCTGTTAAATAAAATGTCATCCTCCGTGTGATCAACTGACTCACATTTGTTTATATCGCCAACGAAGAAATCTCTTGAGTCCACGTTTCCTGCTGTAAAATTATCGTCCGCATATATATCAGCAATTCATTTTATCAAGTCCATATTATAATATAATTTTAATCTAATTTATTATTATAAATGACTAATGAGATAAAGTATCATCAGAAAGTTGATATATTTAATAATGGAGAATTAGCCGAAGCAGTGAGCAAATGTTTATCAGGGTATAGTTCTTACTCTGTTGACGTTATTGTTTTGTAAGGTGATTCTAATAAAATTCTGCTAACAGCGGCAGAAAAAAATAAACTTAATAACAGTATAGTAATGACGTTGAAACTTAACAAAGATGATGAGTTAATGTTTGCTCATGACTGACTTACCAAAGCTGAGCTAGACAATATAATTAATCGTCATATTTGAAGATGATTCTGTCAAATGTTGACATTGATGTTGCTGATTTATATATACCATCTGCTACAGATTTTATTGACACAGGACTGATGTTAAAGTATTTTGAAACAGCAATTATTAAAGGAAATTTAAGTTCTTCGTCTGTTTCAAGATTAAATGAAACAATCAGTCTAACAGAGCATCTAAAGGTGGGTCCATCACTTCCTCGTCCTCGTCTGCTATTCTCCTTTGGCGCATCAAGATCAAGGTTTTCTAGACGATTGTCTGTTTTGATGCTGTTGATATGATCTACAACCAAACCATCTACTATTGGTCCATTGAAAGTTTCATAAATGAATCTGTGAGATTGATAATGAACTTGATCTGTTTGTACTTTTCTAACGTTTACACCAAGGTATCCATCCTTTCACAAATTACCTAATATTTGTCTTGTTTTTATACTTCGGATAATTCCTCTATCATTTGCCTCGTATAAATCAAATGCTGGATGAAGTTGAAATTCTTCTTGTAATGACAAAATTTCAATATTGTCATCAGTAATTGCACCATCAACATGATATACTCGATACCCCTCTGGAATATCATCACAGAATAAAGTGTAAATAAAATCTTTCCTAAACATTTCAACTCCCTCGGTATCTCCTTCCGATTTTGCGCTAATTTTATAACTAGCTGGTGTTGATTTAGCAAACGGTTTTCTGTATTCGACATGGATCACTGAACCTAACATTACTATAAGCAATTTATATCTCTAATTAATTTTTCAACTAGCGCATTGTGCGGTGAGATACCAATTAATATATAAAATGTTATATAACAATGCTGAAATTGCGAGATATAGCCAAGAAGAGCATTATAGGAGAACCTACCAAAATAGCTACCGCTTTTGCAGGATTTGATAACAGATATAAATTTGATAATGAAAATATTTTAGCAAATTTTAACTCTACAAATTTGTTTCATCTTCTGCATCCGATTGTAACGCGAGAATTTGCAGTGCATAGAAGTATCAAGGTAATAGTGCAGTATGATGTTATTTTATCAAAGTTGATACACCCCAAAAAGATATACTCGATATAATCTTTGGAAATACAGATTTCACTAACGAGATCGCTGAACCATATTTAACAGCTAAATCACGAAAAATATTAGCTGCAACAAATATGTCCTCAGTTGCCGATGAAATACATCAGGAAATAAATATAAAATTGGAGGAATTTACTTCATCAGGATCGGGTTGGAAATTTGAAATGATAAAAGAAGTTTTATTTCACACAGCGAGATATAACGTACTTCGCGGTAGCTCTTACGTTTATCTCCCTCAAAAAATTAAAAACAAAAAATGTTGCATAAACGTAAAGAACTTTGATAACAAATGTTTAAAGTGGGCTATTCTTTCTGCGATGTTTCCAGCAGAAAAAAATGCTGATTGCGTCGACAAATATTTTAGTCACGTATCAAAATCAAATTTTAATGGCATTGACTTTCCAATTGCAGAAAATCAAATACCAAGGTTTGAAAAGCAAAATAATATTTCAGTTAATATATATGGTCTTGACGAGCGTGAAAACGTTTATCCAAGGTATATTTCAGTAAAAGATTCGCAATCGACAATAAACTTGCTGTTTTATAAGAATCATTACGTTTGGATAAAAACTTTAATGGCCTAGTTGGCAGACAATATAATAAAGATAAAAATAAGAAATATTTGTGTAACCGTTGTTTACAAGGTTTTTCTAAAAATGAAAAACTACAAGAGCATCTTAAATATTGTGTTAATGTACAAAGAATAACAATGCCAGGAGGAAAAGAAAAAGTGTTAAAATTTAAAAATTACAATCATAAATTAAATATTCCGTTTGTTATTGACGTTGATTTTGAGTGTCTACTTGTCCCTGTGGCAGGCGCAGAAAATGATCCAAATAAATCAAGCACCAGAAACATACAACAACATGTTCCCTGTGGAGCAGCGTATAAAATAGTTTGTTTCGCTTTCGATAAGTTTTCAAGTCCAATAAAATTTTACAGAGATGAAAATCCTGTCGTGTGGTTACTCAAAAATTAAATAGACGATGTCAATAAAATTTTCAACAGATTATCTAAAATAGCTCCAATAAAAATAACATCCAAACAACAATTTGATTTTGATGAAGCAGTTAATTGTCATATGTGCGAGAAACCTATGCCTGGCGATAAAGTGCGCGATCACTGTCATCTAACCGGCCAATATCGTGGAGCAGAACATAATAACTGTAACTTGAAATTTCATGCGCCATTTATTCCTGTCGTTTTCAATAATTTTCGTGGTTATGATAGTCATATCATTGTCGAAGCATTTGGCGATGAGGAAATTAAATCTAAACGAAAATTAAATAATGTAATAAAATGTATTCCAAACAAGTTTGAGAAGTATATGTCAGTTACGCTTGGCAAATTACGTTTCATCAACAGTCTACAATTTATGGCAGCACCATTAGACGAGCTTGTTAAATGTTGTAGCAGTTTCAATAATTTAAGAAGCTGCTTTGGTGAAGACTACGTCGTTCTGACAAAAAAAGGTGTCTTTTGGTATGCGTACCTCGACGACTGGGGCAGATTTGATGAAACTTCTCTTCCTGACAAAGATAAATTTTACTCGCAGCTAAAAAATGAAAATATTACAGATGATTACAAATACGCACAAGAAACATGGAATATTTTTGGTTGTAAGACACATGGTGATTATCATGGTTTATATTTGAAAACGGATGTTTTATTACTAGCAGATGTTTTCGAGAGTTTTCGTAAAGTTAGTCATGAAAATTATGGATTAGATCCTTGTTGGTATTATTCTGCGCCAGGATTGTCATGGGATGCTCTGCTAAAAACAAGGAGGATAGAATTGGATCTCTTAACTGATGTTGATATGTTTAGCTTTATTGAAAAAGGGATTCGCGGTGGAATTAGCGTTATAGCAAAACAATATGCGGTAGCTAATAATAAGTACTTAAAAAATTACAATAAAAATTTACCGTCAAATTATATTATTTATCTGATACTAATAATTTTAATGGTTATACTATGTCAGAACCAACGCCGTGTAGTCGAGTTCGTTGGGTAACTCCAGATCGATTTCTTAAAGAAACTGAGAAAAATCTCCCAGAAAATGTCAGTTATTTTGTTGAAGCTGATCTCGATTATCCTAGTTCGTTACATGATCTACATAACGAATATCCGTTTTGTGCAGAGTCAATGATGATCGATTATAGTTTATTATCACCTGAACAATGGGCAATGACAACAGCAAAAAATTCGATTATTAACAAGCTAGTTCCAAATTTGTTAAATAAAAGAAATTACGTGATACATTACAAAACTTTAAAACAAGCTGTAGATGCTGGACTAATTCTGAGAAAAGTTCATCGCGTGTTGAAATTTAATCAATCAGGTGGATGGCAGATTATATTGATTTAAATACCAAACGTCGTGCTATTGCTAAGACCGACTTTGAGAAAAACTTTTTCAAGTTAATGAACAATTCCGTGCTTGGTAAGACTATAGAAAATATCAGAAAGCGAGTCAATATTAAAATTGTAAATGATGTAAATCGCAGAAATAAATTAGTCAACGATGATGGTTTTGTCAATATGAAAATATTTAATGAAAGTCGTGGTGCAATACAGCGACGGAAGACAAATTTAAAGTTAAATAAACCGATTTACGTTGTTGCAGCTGTACTTGACATATCAAAATGGCTAATGTACGACTTTCACTATAATTTTACCCAAAAGCAGTGGCCAGATTCGGAGTTGCTATTTACTGACGCGGATTCACTTGTTTATAACATAAAATGCGAGAATGTTTATCAAAATATTTATAACAATAAAAATTTATTTGATTTATCGGATTATCCAAAGAGTAGTGGATTTCATGATGATGCAAATAGAAACGTCATTGGCGAGATGAAAGATGAATTTATGTTTGCGTCAGTTGGGGAATTTGTTAGACTAAGAAATTAAATGTACGCAGTAATTTTATATGATAATGAACTGACAAAAAAAGCAAACGGTATTCTTCGCAGATACGTAAACAAAGTGTATGAAATTTGATGATTTTAAAGCAGCGCTAAACACCTGCACTAATTTTATTAAAACAAATGTTATCAGAACAAGTCATCAAAAAAATGAAACAGATACAATCAAAAAACGTGGACTAAGTAATTTGAAATATTGCGAGGACGGAATTAATACGTTAGCCATTGGACACTATGCAATTTTATATAAACTTTAGAAGCAATGTTCAAAAAGTTATCAGTAGCCAATGGAGTTAGTAGCAAAATTAAAAAATAATGGTTAATGGCATGAATTCAATGATGAAATTTCAGGTATTTGTTTGAGTAAATTTGATAGAATGAAACTCTTGCTTATGAAATCAGATAACAGCAAATATTTTGATTATCTTGAAAAGTTGAGAGATGAGCTTATGCTGTTATACGATAATTTTCATGATCCGAACAGTCAAGAAAAATACACGAAAATTAATATTGACCTAAACCGGTCAAAGGTTTTTGCAAAATGTAGTAAGCATGTTCTCACCAGGATAGCAATGAGAGAGTTATTTGAATGTCATCGAAAAGTAAGCGGAAAAGCTAAATTTTATTTGCATAAACACGATAATGAATTATTTCTGATAGCTACTATTGATGTTTTAAGGATAGGGGATGAAATTCTATAAAGGGAGATAACTCTGTCTGTCTTCCTTATATTGTATATAAGATGGAAATGTATACCGTAAAACAATATTGCATTTTAATTCAAGTTTCCAATTTTACAAGAAGTTGTCCCACGCGTACAAAATCGTCTGCTATCCAAAATGTCAAATTGCCGCTAGAACGGGATTCTCAATAAATTCCCCGGCGTATAGTCTGTTTCTAAATTCTTTAGTAATATTTTTCGCCATAAACGAGACGTTGTAAACACATTACATCCTAGTCATTGTTGTTTCTCTTCAACATAATAACTTTTTTAAAAATAAAATATTGAACTTCACTAATTTTTGTACCAGATCGGTTTAGTTTTCTTAATATCTCTTGCCATTTTTGGCATTGTTACATTGAATTTTGTGACACCAGCTTTAAGCCTGACCTAATTACTCGACTGAGATGCTGACAGAAACAGTCCAAAGGAATGTATTTCTTTTCCATAGCCCCATGGATAAACATTACATCTTTTCAAAGTGATGCGCAGAATAGACCAACATGTGACGAGTCGTGAATACACAGGGATGATATCCCGTGTGTCCAAAATTAATATTATTTTGAACAGAATATTTTGGTGACATTTGCCTCTTTTAAAATGGTAAATTGCAGTATTTTATTTTCGTCAATCGGTCGAATTCAGCATGCGTTTTGCTTCAATATTGGTGACGGAAGCCTTACGTGCGCGGAAGTGCCCGACAGCAGTGTAATGGTTACAATGAATATATTTTCTTTTTTGCGCCCCCCCCCTCTCTCTCTCTCTCTCTCTCTCTCTCTCTCTCTCTCTCTCTCTCTCTCTCTCTCTCTCTCTCTCTCTCTCTCTCTCTCTCTAAGAGACTGTTGACACATTAATCTCTCTCTTTTCTTTTTATAAAGGAACCAATATTAATTGCTGTATTGAACTTAGAATATACTAGTTTTTCTTGTGTGTGCGATGAATGTTTGGCGCCTTTCTAAACCTTTATTTGGCGCCTATCAGAAGGGTTGGCACATATTCTGCGGCGGCGCCTGTGTGCATCGCGCACTTCGCACACGCAACTAGCCAGGTATGTATGTACTACAGTAGTGTTAACCATTATTCACTGTAAAGTAACGTGAACTTATAATACATTGTAAGGTAGTCAGTGGGATGGTTCCGGATAACATCTCCCTATGTACGTGGTAAAATAGTAAGTAAAAATAAAATAATAATAAAAATGAAAAGTCCATTTTGCCAAACGGAGTTCTTTTCGAGTTTTACACCAGCCCGAGGAAAACCATACAAGTATGAAGACTGTGCTTAAATGTTTCGCCGGAGTGGTCCTAGAGGTATAACGGTACCAATTGTACATCTCCTGGTGGGCGGAGCTTAAGGTGTAGGGAACATTGTATTCAGAAACAAAATTAGCTGTGATTGATGCATTATGTAAGAGTTGTACTTTCTATAAGGTTTAAAAAAGATAAGCCTCTTGGCAACCTGTGAGATTATGCTAATTCATATCTAGATGACATTTTGTATTTTTTATGATTTTTTTAAAATGTGGTACACATAACTGAAAATGTGTTTGGTGTGACTTGATAAGTCTTACCACTGTATAGTTCCAGCAGAGTTATCTCTCTTAAATGCTACACAGTACCTGATTTTGTCCTTGTTAAATTGACAATCTAACACTGTTCTATGTGACAGTGTGTGACATGTTTCCTGAAGTAGGATAGAAAATATATTTATTTCACAAAATATTAGCATTGAGGTCTATGGAAAAACAATTGGTAACGTGATACCTAGATGCACACACCAAAAAAAATAAAAAATTAATGCTTGAAAGTAACCATTTTAATGTGAAATATCTGATGATACGTTAGTAGCAGCAGGAAGGGTGAACCCTACAACTTTGTAGAGACCTTATTTTTGAAAATTAAGGGTTCCTACGAAGGCTAAAAAAAAAGTTTTTGCCTTAACAGTAAAAACGTCTCTAATTGACCAGATTTTTTCCGATTTTTTCACGTGCTGGTCACTACGCGTATGTCGTTCACCCTTCCTGCTGCTATAAATTAAACAGCCATTATAGATATTATCAATAATGAGTATTGGAGAACCACACTCAGCTAAATTAGCTCGAGAGCGACTAGAGGCAATTAAAAAATATCTACCTGTTCATGATTCTGTTAAGCAACAACTACAATCGCGTCAGAAATATCAAGTTGAATTTGAGGAGGATACAAAAAAATTATTTAAACCTATCACTGAGACCACTAAAGGTATTCAACCTGTGTTAGAGAAAACCGCTGAAGCAACTGAAAAAATAGCAAGAAGAACTAAGAAAACAAAAAAGATTCTTGAAAAACTTCCAGCCGAAATAGCTGCTGTGATGCCAGTCCCGGAAATACCTGAGGATGAAGATCAACCTGAAGGTGCTGAAGCACTAGCCCCTGAACCAAAATCAGTATATCCTATAATTAATGCTGAACTGTTAAATAAATTTGATGAAGAAACTATTAAGGTAATTAATAACTTGAACCAAGATCAACTAGCTGAGTTTGCTGTGGATAGTTTTAGTCGAAGAGGTAAATTAATGAAACCTGAACACGCTAAAGATATTAAAAGCAGTGAACAATGGCAAAAATATTTATATCGCATACGCATGAATGTTCAACAAGCTAGAGATGATGATCCATTATATAAGGGTTATAAAGAGGAAATTAAAAAATTAAAACAATTAAGAAAACAAGAAGAAGAAATGGAAAGAAAAAAACGTAAAAGGCAACAATCTCCAAAACCATTTGAGCAATCACTTCGTGATTATCCAGAATCATTCAAAACACCATCGAAACCAAGTAAAAAAGCATCACGACGAACACCACTACAATTTGAATTATCACCAATATCATCACCACATCTCAAATTTCCATCACCAGAGCAACCAATACCACGACTACAAACACTACTACAACGACAACAACAAGAAGAAGAATCACAACAACCAGTCAAAATAACTGAGGAAGAATATCAAGATCCTGGTGCAACTGGAAGTGGTTTAGGAAGTGGCCTTATTACTTGTCCCAATAACGTTCTTGCTGATGTCGATCGACTAGAAATTCTCATTGGAGGAAAACGAGCTGTTAATAATTCCCCAGAAATCATTAATGAAGCAGCTGATATTTTCAAACGATTATTTACAGGTGGTATCATGGATATTAATGTATATCGGTCTCTCATTAATGAAATCGCCGATGATTACCACAGTGATTAGATACAATTAGTGATAAAGTCACTTAATAACAAAATGATTGTGCATGGTACTCAACGTGGACCTACCATAGTCAGGGTAATAAACTCTCGATTACCAGTATACAAAACGACCTACGGAGATGGACTAGGTGATGTTGTTCAGGGTCTGTTTAGAAGAATAGCCCCAAAAGCAATACCGATTGCAAAACAACTAGGAATGAAAGCTATTATGTTGTTCGTGAAAAAGGTATAGGCGCTGTTGGTAATATTGCTAGCAAAACATTCTCAGCAATCAAAGATAGACTATCACGATTAATACGCAGACCACAAGCGACCCGACCTCAACCAGTGAAATTGGCCAGCACTGAAGTGATGCCAGCAAGTGTAAGTAAAATAATAAATCAAGCCGCTAATCAAAAACTAGCGGAGTTAGCTGATGTCCCGATGTCGGAAAAGGAAAAAAATATAACCGCTAGTCTAATAGCAGGAAGTGGTCTCACTTCCCAAAGTGGTCTTCGTGTTAGACGAAGACGATAATAATAAAGATGTTTAAGCGCATATCTGATCCCGTGTTTGACATGGATGCACCAGTTCTCAAAGATGAGTCTGTGCGCGATTATCAGTATTATTCTTACGACGCACGAGAGCCAGATCGGCGTGGAAGAATCGAACTACAGGTTCAGGATACAAGCAGATATTTCTTACCCGCTGAGGCATTTATTGAAGTCGAAGGTGAAATTTTAAATAACGCTGCTCCTGCAGCACCAGTAGCATATGGAGCTGAAGTTAGGGTTGGTTTTGTTAATAATGGTATTATGGCGTTATTTGATAGCGCTACGTACATGATTGACGGAAAAAAATATTGAATCAATCCAGAAAGACGTTGACGTTGCAACGACAATACTTGGTCTTGCGAGATACAGCGATGATTATTCAAGATCAGCTGGTCCATCAATGATGTTTGTCAAGGATACTTCTGACCATCCTGATAACAGACAATATGATATAAGACAACCAAGAAACTTCGCCAACAACGCTGATGCTGATGTAAATCCGGTGGTTCATGATGCTAATCCAAATTTCAATTTAGGATTTGCAGTACGTAAATCAATGTTAAAAGGTGATAGGAGAGCATTTTCATGTGCGATTCCACTGTCACATATCTTTGGATTCTGTAGAAATGTTAGAAAAGTCATTTTCGGAGCCAAACACACAGTTGTACTAGTACGAAAAGGCACTGATAATGATGCATTATGGAGACCCATTGGTGATCCTGGTATAGTAATACTAACAAAACTTTCCCTGTGGATGCCAGTGATGATTCCGTCAATATCTGAAGAAGACCGGTTGCTATCTTTTATGAGTCAAGGTGGTAAATCAACGTTGTCATGGTTGACTATGACCACAGATGCTGTAGATAGCGCTGTTAATGGTTTATTTACGTGGCAAATAGCTTCTCAGCAAGGTGTTTCTGCACCAAGACATATATTTATTGCGCTTCAAAATACTGAACGAATAAACTCGCAAAATCGCAACATAATGATATTTGATAAATTAGGAGTTAGTGAAGCTTCATTAAGGATAAATGGACATCAAGAACCATCCGAGGATATTTTGTTAAATTTCGATCAAAATCATGTAGCACGTGCATATCATCGTCTTATGTCGTTCATGGGACGTGATCAAAACATTGATACTGGTTTACAAATATCGCAGCTAGATTTTACAACGCTGTATCCGATTTATTACTTTCCACTAGAACATTTAGATTTAACCAGACAATCTGTTGTAGATATTCATTTTCGAGCTCGTGTTAATAGAGATGCTGGAGCTATTCCTAATTATAGAGCAATCGCCGTTATACTCAACGATAAATCGATGTTACTCGAAGGTGTTGGTGGACGAATGAGAGTTATTGATGCTCCAGTAGAAAACATGTAATTAGATCGTTCATAGTATTAATAATGTCATATCATCACGTTAGTGTGAGTCTGACTCCTGGTCAGATTAAAAAACTGCAATCAGCATCAAAAAATAACTGTGGAATAAAAATATCGCTAAAGCGAGAACAGATGACCGGTGCAAATAAATTATCGTTGACCGAGCGTCAGTTCAAAAACTTCAATGAAGCTAAAAAATCAAATAAAGGCGTCAAACTTAATCTTTCTGCGGGCGCCATCAAAGACGTTGCTAAATCGGGTGGTATATTTCCGCTTCTCGCAGCTATACCAGCTTTAATAGCAGCTGCAGCCCCAGCTGTTGCAAAAGCAGCTGCGCTAGGTGTTGTTGGAACAGCTGCTGGAATGGCGTTAAAGAAAGCAACCGGACAAGGAATCAAAAAAAAGGGAAAAGGTCTAAGACTACCAGGAACCCCGTATTCGTGGTACGGAAAGGGTCTAAGACTACCAGGAACCCCGTATTCGTGGTACGGAAAGGGTCTAAGACTTCCCGGGACAGTTTACTAATATCACCTATGTCCAATTTTGATTTACTTAATGCTGCTAAAAAATTAAAGATAAAAAACTTCAGAGGTGTTTTCATGCGCGATCAATTGCCAAAACAACCAAACAATATTGAAACCGGTATCATTAATCTCGATAAAAACTCTGACCCAGGCACGCACTGGGTCGGATATGCAATTGATCCACGTGGAATTATTTATTTCGATTCGTATGGATTAGCACCACCAAAAGAATTTTTAGAGTACGTTACCGGCGATATTCCAATCTGGTATTCAACGTTACCAACACAAAAAATTAACTGATCCTCCAATATGCGGTCGTGAAACCCTCGCTGTGCTTGATGCTGTATCAAAATCAACAGCGCCACCTCATAAAGTCGTGCATGAATATACCACATTGTCACATTTAAACAGATATCAGTAAATATAATGGTAGATATTTATGAAAGATCTACTCGCAAAGATCAGAAGGTCGATTTATCTAAATATGCAACTCTTGATCAACTCAGAAATGAAATCGATGATTTATTAAATATCACAAGTTTGGATCAAAATGAAGTCGTCGTTTTTCAGGACAAACAAGGACGATTAAAAACGAGTAACATACAACTACCAGATGTACTTGTACGAATTCCCAACGCGGTTGTTAATAATATCGTTACTTTCACTGATCAGGGTAAAATACAGGATTCCGGTAAGTCGGTTAACGACTATGTTAAGAAAACTGGTGATGTATTTACCGGTGACATTATTATGTCAAGAAGAAAAATTACATATCTTGGAGATCCAACCTCGGATACAGACGCAGCAACAAAAAAATACGTCGATGATCAAGAATCAAAGTACGTGTCAGTGCGCGGTGGTATAATTCGTGCATTTCTCGACATGAATAATAATGGTATTAATAATCTCAGAACACCAGAAACAGATTTTGACGCTGCAACAAAGAAATACGTCGACGATAAGGAAATTCCAATAACGACTTCGTTAACGACAATCAATGATGGAATTGCTGCATTTAGAACTGATTATATTAATCATGTACAAACATTTCTAAATTTCCGTAGAAATATAAACAAATCTATTAACGAATTTTTTGGAACTCCACCAGTCGTTAACATAAAACTTACCGACATTAACACGAAAATCAACGATATTGTTAGTGGAATTCCTAATATCATTGAAAAAACAAATCTTATTAAAATTCCTCACAAGCAGATCTTCAACGTAGTATACACAGTAGCATCAGGATTAGGAGTATGGACACTGCAAGATAATAATCTCAAACACACCGCAGAAGTCACTGGTGTATACAGACTGTCCGTATATAGCAGTGCAAAATTCAGTATATTTACTACATTTCCATGGCGTTATTCAAACGATACTTTTTCTGGAGTTGTATCCGTTATAATAAATAAAGATGCGGAAGAAACATTTCTGCTGGAAGCATCTGATAAAAAATTAACCAGAGCACTATACTGGTGGTGCTTGGAATTTGTATGTGAAACTCCTCAATTAGTTATCTAGATAAATATAATGAATCAAGAGTCATTTATCGACGTTCAGTGTCACAGATACGCTCAAGTATGTGAGTGTGAAGCCAAACTAAAAAATATCATCGACGATTACACGATAAAGGTAAAAAAATATCGGCGACGTATGGTTGTTATTGATATAATGGTATACTCGGTTTCTGCTGTTATTGCTGGAACTGGATTATTACTATCAACAATAACGATGACAGCGCCTACAGTTGTAACAATTATAGTTTCAACGGCAACAACATGCGCAGGTATTTTCAGTATTATCGCTAAGAAAATATCTACGTGTACAAATGATAAACTAAACGAGTACATAATGAAATTGCACACAGCAACAGCATCTTATTCTAAACTATCATCATATCTTTCTGCGTATCTCAGCGATGGTAAAATATCCGATAAGGAGTTCGCAACGATAATGGAAACTTATCATGAGGCATTCAAAGTGGATTCTAATGATAAAGTGGACGGTTGAATTTCCGCTCTATTAAATACGGAGTATTTTAAATAATGTCATCGTTAGAATTATTACAGCAGATCGTAGCTAATACAACACCGTCAAAAACTACTATGATATCATTAAGTTCAACCAATCCTGAATTTAGCGTTAATTTTCCAACTGCAATTCCAGCAGAGGAAATAGCGCTAGCACAATTACGAGTTTATCATAGTTGGCCTAATATTAGGTCAAAACCGTTTGGTGGACAACCAGCAAATAATTCACTGGTATTTGCGAATACCCGTGTACCTGCGAGTTCATAATCCGTTACTATCAAGGATACACTTTAAACTTACAGACCAAAACAATCGCATTCTGGACACAAGAAATGAAGAACTAAATATAAATCTGTATGTACGCTCATAGAGCGTTATCATAACAAAAAAAAAAATATCCGGATGCATAGTGTTTGTCTATGATACATAATGGTTGGTATACAATACAGTATAGTATATACTTGTAAATATATATAAGCTTACCTGCGGTCTCATTCAATGCTAATCGGCAACTTTCCCTATGTGGCAACCAGTAACTGACAAAATAATAATATTGTATTCTTTGTTTACATAAAATCCGCACACTTTATTCTGTACTGTATTCTTTGTTTAGATAAAATCCGCACAAGTGCACACAGGCAATCGAAATTTATTGTCTAGAAGGATGTGGCTGCATATTGATTATTCCATAACGGCTATATATTGCCTGTATCTGTGTGACCGATTACTGCGTAAAGTTATTTTAAGAAATGACTAAATCAATATCCTTGGTTACGGCTTACGCACAGTGTTAATGTAGAATTATATGTATTTTTTGGAAACTAGAAATCCCATTTTACACAGAAAACTGTGGTTTTTGTTACTGTAGTTTTTAGGAAATAGGTTATTGGTAAACACATATTAACTTTTTCAGTATATATTTATAACAAGGTCCGATAGCTGAATTGATAGCGCGTAGAACCTCTCGTCCTGGCGCCCATGGTTCGAAACCCGAGAAAGGCAAATTGTCTGCTGGAGGCGATTTTAGGCCAAGATTTATAATCTATTGGGGGCCTTGGCCGAGCCCTAGTCTATTTGTGAATAGAAATTAGTATACCTACCCACGTGTCAACACGTAGTAGGTGTCAGTTTTGCACCCCTACGGATTTGATATTTGGGGGTGGGTGTGCTAGTTTCTATTCACAGGTAGAGAAAAGGCCATCATCTTCATTGTATATATCATAATCACCTTCATTGTATATAACCATTATCTTCATTGTATATAATCATAATCACCCTCATTGTATAACCATTATCTTCATTGTATATAACCATTATCTTCATTGTATATAATCATCATCTTCATTGTATATATCATAATCACCTTCATTGTATATATCATAATCACCTTCATTGTATATAACCATTATCTTCATTGTATATATCATAATCACCTTCATTGTATATAACCATTATCTTCATTGTATATATCATAATCACCTTCATTGTATATAACCATTATCTTCATTGTATATATCATAATAACCTTCATTGTATATAACCATTATCTTCATTGTATATAACCATATATCACCTTCATTGTATATAACCATTATCTTCATTGTATATAACCATATATCACACACAAAACAGCTCCCTGACAAAAAAAGTCATGGGAGCTAATATTTTTTTTTATATTAAATAAATACTTATTATATAATGAATTTTGAAAATATCAATGTCATTGTTTCTGCGATTAAAAAATTACAACATAACGATATCAATGTATCTGACAATCTTAATGCTGAAAAGATTCTATGTGATTTTGACTCATTACAACAACGAAAGAACGAGAACAGATTTACGCTATCCGCTGATTATAAATTCATGAAAATTATCCAACAAGGAATGTTAAAGTCACTGGCAACTGTCACTGATGATCAAGTAAAATTATTTGTGCCTCTCTCAAACGCTATTGACAAAATCAAGCTAGAATTATCTCATGAATACGAACAGAGAAAGATTATGAATTTTCGTATAAGACAATTAAGAGAGCATTGTGAAAATACGAGTGAAAATGACAGCGACAATGATGGACCATTGACTGTGATAATAGCTAAACAAAATCCTTGGGAAAATTAACATAACCATTATGTTTCAGTAGGTATCATAGATTTGGATATGTTTCGCATTGTGGGTACCTCATATTGACAAGTATATTGTATCCCAACCATTATATTTCAGTAGGTATCAAGTAATCATTTGGTAACATTAAAAATACGGTAGACTACACGTATTGAAATCTTATTTTTTGTGCAAATCTTTTGGAAAAGGCAGATTTTTGTATATTTTCTGCGACAAATTGTACCGATCGTGGATGTATATCAAAATAGCTGGCAGCCGCATTCATTGATGGGAAAGTTATTTTTTCACATGTCTGTATATTCATGGATATAACAGATCTCGGGATCTTGGGATATTTACCAGTATTTCCACGTGTAGTATTCTCTCTCTGTGTAATAGCCTGCAGGTTAGATAACCGATTATTCTTGGGATTTCCATCCAAGTGGTCAACTACAAATCCGTCTTTAATCAATCCAAAAAACACTCAAAAATGAACCTGTGAAATAAATATTTATTTTCCCCAGCACTGAATATAAAATAACCAGTATTATTAAGACTACCGACTGGTTTTTTCAATCTGCAGTTTCTAATCACACCTTCTCGAGATGCTTCATAATTAGTAATGATTGGGTGCTTCACAAACTCATTTTGTTCCATTTATATATAATATTTTATTTGTCTAAATCATTGTTTTTTGAAAATCTAGCCAGATAATCTTCTTCGGTTTTTATAGGAGAGTCAGTGTTATATTTTTTATCGTAATATCGTTTCAACTCTCTGTATTTTTTACCACCACATTGCGCACACAGTTGAGTCCTTCCTCGCACTCCAGCACTACACACAATACACGGTTTTGGTCCTAGACTCCCATTTCTGACGCATTGCATATGATAACTACAGTATTCATTCACGCATATTCTGTTACACGGAGACGTATAACCGATTTTTAGCCAGTTGCAGTGATTTGGTTGAATCATATACAAAAGATTAATATTCAATTAAATATATATTTTGCCCTAATTATAATATGGAAGAATTATCCGTGATTGAACCCTACGCAACCAGATTCGATCCTGACAGACTACCCGAGTATAAATTTAGTATTTCGATGCAAGATCTAGCTTTAACTAATAAAGATGTAACTAAACGTATCCGTGAGGCCAAGAAGGAATTTCGTGACGATGGTGCAGTTCATGCATGGTCAACATTCAGAGTTGAAAATATTTCTAATACGATGAATGACAAACGAGGAAGAGTAATCATTAACCATCTTGATAATCAAAAATATTTTATTTTAATAACATTTATTGTAAATACGGAAGAAGATATTTGGATTATTCGTGACAAGCGCGATCCCGTCCGCGTGCAGTCAGGAAATAATATCTTCTTGAGTAATAAATTTAAACCAGGAATACTAACTGGTATAGATAAACCGTATTATGAGCGATCGTACCCTGTAACTGCGGTTGTCTATGGAATATTTCCGCTGAATAATAAACCTGATGTTGGGGATCTCAAACCGATGAAATTGTCATCACCGTTGACAGCATCAACGAGAATAAACTGCGTGGCTGAGCGAGTTACAGAACACTTTACAAACGCGATACGTGGTAATGGTTTAACTGATTTAAGACGTAAAAAAAAAATGAATACATGGGTAGAGTCGGTTAAAGATACCGGAGCGTCTATCAGCGACGTTGCTGAGCTAGAGAAAAAATTAAGATTTCCAATAGCAGTAAAATCATTAACCGGAGAGATTTTGTACAAACCGAAATATATAAAAAATGGAACTCCGATAGATATTATTGATCATAACGCGCACTCATGGACTGCTGCAGTAACAATATTTCCACGAGATAAAACGGTTAAATTTTATGACGGTGATATCTTTGATTTTATCAAGAATATTAGTAAAAACCGATCCTGTTTCTGTTTGGTTATTTCAGAGTTCGGAATATAATCATTACGATCAATTTGTACGACCTAATGGTGATATTTATCGTACAGAATCTCTCCATGAGGAAATGGAACATCTTGCGCAACGCCTTTGGCGTGAATATACCTCTGATGATGTCATAGTTAGACAATTATTGAATAACTGTTTTACTGTTCCGTCAGTCGCTGCTCATTTCGCTCAGGAGGAAAATTCATGGAAAACGACACGATCGGAATTTCTTGAAGATGTCAAGAAAAGTTGTATAGAATATGGGCACGGTGGATTATGGAACACCAAATACGATTACAATGATGTTATCTCGGTTGATATGGTAGCGTGTTATCCTGGGAGTTTTCTTGGATATGGAGTATGTTCTAAATACTTTAAGAGATTCAGACATCCTACACATGACATGACCAGGGCTGCGATAAACGGACATTTACCAGATTTTGACTTAACCAGATTTGCTCATGTAGAATTATTCGAATTTGCAGAAAATCTCCATCCGATTACTTATGCTTGGTTTGGAAGACATTTTTCAGAAAAATGTTGGGTTCCGATAGTACTATTGCGATATATGCTTGATGCTGGATTTTTAATATCGTTGAGAGTAACTGAAGCGATTATATCGTATAGTTCACAGAAGCAAGTTTGGTTGCCAGAACCTGATGTATTTGATGCTAAACATGATGAGAAACTTGCAAAAGATCTCGGCAGAAAAATAATCGGTAAGTTTACTCAAGGAGGATCACATGATCATAAACGAGCGTGTACAAGATTGATTATGGACGATGCTGAACTCGATTTTATAATCGCTGATACGATGGAGAAAAACACATTTATAATCCGATGTAATGCTTATTTATCAGATGAAACAAAACTAGGTACCATTGTGAGCTATACCGATGGCGAATCACCGCAGTTTACTCATTTAAGATCTTCGATGCTAGCGTACGTTTCGATAAATCTACTATCGATGATAAACAGATTTCCTCGTTACGCTGTCAGAGTTGCTACGGATTCATTTTATGTACACAAAAAATATAAAGATTTATTAAAACTCGGTAATGGTGAATGGGGGACATGGAGGATAAAACAAGAAAATATACTTAGTTATTCTGAATCTGCCGATGTTGAAATTGCGGAGACATATTACAAAAATAATAATCAAATATCAAAGTCATCTGCACCATCTGTGTATGATCCTGTATCTAGACATAAAACCGTTTATCTTAATGGGTGTGGAGGGTCAGGTAAAACAACTCGTGCGATTAGCTTGTTTATGAATAATACCTCAAATATAATTGTTTTGACACCTACACATAAACTTGCTAGAGAAATAAAGCATCGAGGAGTAAAATCATGTACATATCACAGTTTCTTTAGATGGTGCGGAGATACATGGACTCCATCGCGGATGGGTGAAAAATATATATCCAGGTATATTATATGGGACGAGATATGCACGGTGTCGTTAGAAACACTAAAAACATTTCTTGAATGGTTATTGACAAAAAATACTGCTGTGATTATGTGTGGCGATCATGGTCAACCACCACCCTTTGTTGGACAGTCTCCACATAAATGGTTAAAGAATAACGTAGATTATTACGAAGAAATAAATGATGACCATAGAGCTATTGATGAGCCGCTGAAAGAGTTTAAAAGATTAATCAGACTACAGCCAGATAAAATACAATGCGAGATACTGCGTAAAGTAATTGCAGAAACTTCTATGAATGAATTTTGGACTTTATGGAGACCTGCTGATTTGATAGTCGCCAGTAGAAAAATAGTTCGTGATGAACTACAAAAAAAATTATTTACGTTACATAAAGAAAAGTTTCCGGATCTACCCGTACCTTTGTGTTATCGCCCAGCAGATACTCGACGACAAAATATTGAAGTTGAAATACCAGGTGCCTTGGTTCCACCGAGGGTACAGAATCTTGTCTTGAATGATATCGTATTGGTTGCTGTTGATGTTGTTGAGAATGCGTTGAACATGGATAAATCGCCATGGACGTTAGGATACGCTATAACAATTCACTCGTCGCAGGGATAAACTATAACTGATACTAGAATCTGGACTGTAGATGATCGTATTGAATGGTCGAATTTAGTCTATCTCGCCGTATCTCGAGTCAGGAGAATATCGCAACTGCGTAGGGTTATTGTAGATTACGTAATAACTGAAGAAATCACTAACAATGTCGATATCAATAAAAATTAGTCAGCTATAAACAGTGTGACAAAAAAAATAAGCGTGACTTTGATCTTGATGCTGAATTTATTATAACACTAAAACAACTACAGAATAATCATTGCGCAAGTTGCAACTGTAATATGTCATGGCAGTGTTTCAATCCAAGACAATTTACCGTAGACAGAATTAATAGTGATCTCGGTCATACACGTGATAATGTGATGCTGACCTGTCTTGAGTGTAATAGACGTCGAGGTTCTGGACGTTTACAAAATTGAGCTTGGTGGTAATTGCGTATCCTCGGGAATTACTTGCAATTGTTCACGTACAAATCCACGTTGAGGAGCTGTAGAATCTAGTCTGTATATTGGAGGTCTACCAGTGGATCTTACCACGCTAGAAATTTTATGTGTAGTCACGCTCCAGATAGGATCGGTTGCTCTTTTTTACCACCTTCAAGTTCGCCAGGTTCATATAAATATCTTACAGTTACATTACCTAATACTGGTTGAGAGAAAGATTCACGTCGTTGTATTGGCATATATTTTTTTTTGATCGCATTAGAAGGTTTCATGGAAGTTCCACGAGTAATTTCATTATTCAACGCAGCTATCACACTCGGTAATCTTGCAACCCATTCACGTGATCTATCCTTGAGGTCAGTAGATATTTCCTTTGCATATTGGTATCCAAATAACCGCTCAGCAAGTGTTCTATTAAATCGTTCAACGATTGCCTGATCACGATGAATTTCAGTATATCCTCGTCTGATTTTAACGTTATGCTTGTTCATCAACGATGATGCTACTCCAAGAAATTCTTTACCAGGATCAACTTGTAATAACCGTGGCCATCGTAGACCACCACGTTGATAAATGCGTTCAAACGCAGATGCAACTTCAGATGCTGTCTTTGTTGATAATGGCTCCGCTTCTTTATATCTACTCACAACATCAACGACAGTTAACGCGTATCTATACGTGTATTGACGTCTACGTGTTTTAATGGTATCGTGTGGTAAAAACAGTATATCCGCTTGATGAACTTCATTAGGAATGCTAACATCAAAATGCGCATACTGAATTCTTTTAGGTGGACTTAGGAAGATTTGCCATATTGACTGTCGTGCTAACCATGATGCAGCAACATCACGTGAAACTTTTGCTGCTTCGGCGAGTTTACTAATTGCTGCTTTACCTCTCCAATACCCTCTCGGGGAATAATAAACAGATTCCATTATGATAGTTATATAATTTAATTGCCAGCCCCTAGCACTAGTTTACTTTTCATAGCAGTTTTTACTAGAAAGCTAGCGAGAGATTCTCTGAGAGATTTATTAGGTATAGAATTTAATGCGTGAATCAATTTCACATCTGCGAGATGTCATTGTTGCAAATCCTTACTTTTATACGCGACATCATGAATGTGACATGCTTGATCAATCTTATTTACTGGATACTCTCCTGGTTTTGGTTGATCTCATTCGTCAAGTCGGATATCAAGTCGAGTTCCTGGACCACAATAATTATATCCGGGTAAATGTTTCTCACCGGGGTATTTAGCCCATGGAGTTCCTGGTAATTTTCCTAACGAAGCAGCAATATCACCCCCACCTGTCTTTGTTGGAATAAATTTATATTTCTTGATTTCTTGGTGCCACATTTCACACACTTACCTGTAAGTGCTCGTCTTTTATTTTTTGTTGTTATTGTCGTTAATTCAGTAGTAGGTGTAGATGCTCTGCATCGAACACAATATAGACTCATATTATTAATTATATGGATATAATTGACTTTTCAGCGACACGAAAACAAGAACCAGTAAAACATCACCCGGCGCTACCAAATTCTATCAGAATGATTATAATAGGCCCATTTGGAAGTGGAAAGACGCAATTATTGCTCAATCTAATAATGAGATGGCTGAAGTGGGATAAATTATATTTGATAGCGCCATCTGTTGATGATCAGCGATGTTACGAAGTACTTAAAGATTTTAATGAAAACGCAAAATTGTTGCATGAAGACAGTGAAGCCATAGACTTTATTACTGATATTGATGAAGCGCCATCTGTAGATGATCTGGATGGATTCATTAATAATTTAATAGTGTATGATGATGTTATGTTGGACAAACAATCAAATCCAGCTAGAATATTTTCTCGAGGTAGACATAAAAACACGGATGTGATTTATGTTACTCAGAGATATACACAAATTCCAAAAGTAATCAGAGACAACTGCAATATTTTAGTTGTATTTAATGGAGTAGATAATTATACTCTACAGAATATTTATTATACTTGGTGTTCTGGGGACATGGACATGAACAAATTTTAAAATTTCTTTTCAAAAGCACAAGCTGCTCCCTTTGGTTTTGTAACAATAAATTTACATGATCCAAGGTCAAGATATCGTAACGGACTTGATACAATTTTTGGATAAAAACCATAGCAGCAGAGAGGGTGGACGACATACGCATAGTGACCAGCATGTGAAAAAATCAGAAAAAATCTGGTCAATTAGAGAAGCTTTTACTGTTAAGCCAAAAACTTTTTTTTCAGCCTTCGTAGGAACCCTTAAATTTCAAAAATATGGTCTCTACAAAGTTGTAGGGTCCACCCTCTCTGCTGCTCCAACTAGTCCTCACACTAACCTCTTAATGCTGCGCACCAAGCGAGGCTGCTGTTAGTACCATTTTTATAAGTCTTGTATGACTCAGCCATGGTTCAAACCCGCGACCTCCTGCATCTGAGGTGGACACTCTAACCACTAGGCCACCTGAGTTTGTATAAAATAGAGTTTTGTAGACAAAGTGTTCATTTTTGTTTCATATCAGTCTTTGAGAATCTATCATCAGAGTTTGTAGTTGAGTTCAGATGTAATTATAGATGAATTATTTATATCAATCATTGGATTTACTGAAATGCCCATTGACTGGATTAACACATCATTGGATTTACTGAAATGCCCATTGACTGGATTAACACATCACTGGATTTACTGAAATGCCCATTGACTGGATTAACACATCATTGGATTTACTGAAATGCCCATTGACTGGATTAACACATCATTGGATTTACTGAAATGCCCATTAACTGGATTAACACATCATTGGATTTACTGAAATGCCCATTGACTGGATTAACACATCATTGGATTTACTGAAATGCCCATTGACTGGATTAACACATCATTGGATTTACTGAAATGCCCATTGACTGGATTAACACATCATTGGATTTACTGAAATGCCCATTGACTGGATTAACACATTGGATTTACTGAAATGCCCATTGACTGGATTAAGACATCATTTTGAGACTTTTGAGCTCTTGGTACATCAGCATATTCATTTTACAACATTCTTTACTTTTTGTCTTGTGATATAATATTTAGGATTGTTTCAGATTTAATTTAGAATACTGTCAGCTCCTCTTAAATTTTGACTTTGCAACTTAGAGAAATAAATTGTTGAATTTTATTCAGACTTATTGGTTTTGTGTCTTTCTGTTGCATAGTTTAAGACCATGTACTAGTAACACCTACAAATTGGCTTAAAAGCACAAATCAAATGTATAAAAATTTCAGTATATACATCTATAGTTAATTCTGTGCATATTAAAGATAGCTCTTGTCCAGTCACCATCATAAATACAATTATACAATGATTCATACCTAGCTAGCAACAGAACTGAAGCATGTTCCATTCAAATTTGTGTTAATCAATGGTATGTTTAGAATTACAACCTTGACCGAGGAGTCTAATAAATCAATTAGATTTAAAGCTGAGCCCAATTGCTTTCCATAAATCACTTTTCTTTAATATCATAAGCAAAATAGAGACTAATGAATATCGTGTAAATGCTAGAAAATCAAATTTCATGCTAAATGTGACACAAAACTTTATAATATAACAAACGCTTTGAATAGCAAACTTAGCCAGCACAATGCAATGGACAGGTCTGTTTAACTCTAATATATTTATCTTTGACATAAAAGAGCATGAAATTTGTTGACAAAAAAAGTGTTTAAGTTTGAACATTTCATTTAACAATGATCACATAAAAATCTTCATGCTTGATGTAAAAAGTCTTGTTTCCATGTAGTTAGCAAAGAATGTGAAAAAATATATATGTAAAGGAAATGTCTTAGAGAATTTGCATAAATATGTCCTTGTATATGACAAAGATAATGGGACAGCGAAAGAATGGAGCATACGATTATATATAGCAGTTAAATCTAATCATAATATGCTTTAAAATTACAGCGGCTAAGCCGAATCAAAATATGGCATACAATTACATATGAAGGGCTAACATAATTCATAACTGATTTTAAGGCTTAAATCTAATCAAAATATGGCATACAATTACATATGAAGGGCTAACATAATTCATAACTGATTTTAAGGCTTAAATCTAATCAAAATATGGCATACAATTACATATGAAGGGCTAACATAATTCATAACTGATTTTAAGGCTTAAATCTAATCAAAATATGGCATACAATTACATATGAAGGGCTAACATAATTCATAACTGATTTTAAGGCTTAAATCTAATCAAAATATGGCATACAATTACATATGAAGGGCTAACATAATTCATAACTGATTTTAAGGCTTAAATCTAATCAAAATATGGCATACAATTACATATGAAGGGCTAACATAATTCATAACTGATTTTAAGGCTTAAATCTAATCAATATATGGCATAAAAGTACACAGGCAAAACTTTAAATACATTATATACTTGTAGATCATGTCCGTCTACAATGAAAAACTACATTTAGAAACATTTGAAAATAACATTTTGTAAAAATACAAACATGAACAAGATATTATATGCTCACCCCATGTCTAATAATCCTCAGGTCCATTTACTATGAAAAACTACATTTAGATATACAAAAACAATTGAAATACAAGAAAGAGTACAATAAATTAAAAGTTCTGCAAACAACCCCCAACTGATGTTTATTAATCCTCTATATCAATCACTAAATTCTTGATGTAGAAATTTTTCTTTTTCTTGAGAGACTTTGGCATTTGAACTGTTCTCTCCAAATCAAGAGACTTAATTCTTACACTGCATGCATGCCATTAATATAGAATATATTACAAAACTATTGTCCCTAAATAAAACCATTTTTCTTCCTGCAATCTGTGACCTTGAATGTTTGGCCCAAAGATCAATAGCACATTTTCATCCCTTGTGCAAAACATTTCACAAAGTTCGACTGAAGTTTATAATGTACAACCATTGTTATTATATGGAAAATTTCTTTTAGTGACCTTGACCTTTGACTTTTGCAAAACGTGATACAATTCTAACAGAATGCAAGGCAGCCACAAAGTTCAGTAAGCAATGCTTTTGTTGCTTTTAATGAATTAACATTATTTTGGCTATGTCATGCAAAAGGAATCAGAAGTTAAGTGCCTTTTCAAAGGACATGTCAAGGCAGCTGGTGTATTCAGGGATCAATTCCACCACTCCTGGATTACAGCCTGGCTGGCCTAATCGAGGATCAGTCCCAATAGGCCTGGATTACATCCTGGCTTGCATATACAGGGATCAATCCCTCTACTCCTGGATTACAAAGTCTGATGCTCTAGCACGTCAATTTCTGCAGACTGAACTCAAGGGACTGTGAAGTCAAGGATGTTGACCTTTGACCTTTTGACCCTTAAATTCACATGGTTCTTCCTTACCTTGAGCAATCCAACAAGCTTAATAAAGGCAGATGCAGGACATCTAAAATTTATTGTGTGGACACCGAACTGGTGAGACACAGATGGACATCACAACATTATATGCTCCAATATATGGTATAAATATAAAACATGAATGAGATTCCAAGTCAACGTTTTTGTGTCCATTTCACAACCACACACTGTATGTAATAATTAACCACTGGTTGATACATGCTGCATTTTTTATGTGACTAGGTGACTATTTTCAGCAATAAATGTCATGTTTAATAATCCTCTATATCACTACAATGTCCATGTTGAAAACTTTATTTTTCTAGAGAGACTTTGACCTTTGAACTGCTCAACACCAAATCAACAGGCCTAATTCATACACTATGTGCAAACCATTAGCAAAGTATGCAATACAAAACTATTATTAATGTATGGAAATCATTTTCTTGCTGCAATCAGTGACCTTGAACTTTGGCTCATAGGTCATTAGGCTTTTTCGTTATCCCTTAAGCAAGACATTCCCATAGTTTGAAATTTGTCATGTAGAACTATTGTTATTATGCAGAAACCACTCTTCCTTCAGTGACCTTGACCTTTGACCTCTTGCAAAGCTCATTATTATTCTACCTTACATTAAATCAGCCACAAAGTGTGTTAGGGAACAATGAATTTTTATTGTTGGTTTTAACAACATTAATATTTTACTGGATACATCATGCACAGGAAATTGGGGCTGTAAATGTAGATGTAGGACAACTAAAATTAGTGTATGAACACTAACTTGGTGACACAGATGGACAGCACATCATAATATGCCCTATAGTGGGCATATAAACATGAAAGGGATTCCAAATCAAAGATTTTGCATCCTTTTCTCCATCATATATTGTATATAATCATTAACTACTGCAAGAAATGGTTTACACATGTCCAAAAGTAGTTTTCACTTCAGATCTGCAATCCTAACATCTCAGTAAGGCAGCTGATTTTTTTTCTGTAAATTTGATCAGTTTTCAGTAAGGTGTAACAAAATGTCATATGCGGCTATGTAACAAAGTATCATGTGCTGCTATTGTTAAGCTGGAAGAGATGCATTTAAATTCTGAAGAATGTGAATATTTCTTTTTATTCAGCTGTATTTAAAACATTTTAAGAGATTTACTGTCCCTTTTGTCCTGACCTATCACTTGTTGGATGACATATGTAAAAAACAATAAGCAAAAGCTTGATCATGCAGATGTTTTGCATCACACAATATGTGCAGGGTAAAGCATTTGAGGTACTCTGGCAAAATTAGTTTGGTTCTGTGAATAATTCCATTGAAGGTAATATATAACCTGGATCTGAATCAACATGGACAAGCCATTATCTGTATTTTACCACAAACATTCGTATTTCTATAATTTGTACCTTTATTCCCTGAGTCCATATATTAAGCGTTATTTCCAAAAGACTTACAGCAAAGTTGTATGGGTTGGCAGGTGTGCCACTTCTACAAGTTTCGTGGTGTACAGGTTTAAAGAAACATATGAAGAACGGTAAAGCAACTAATTGAATTTGACAGTTAAGACATTCATAAATGTTTTTGTATGGCTCAGAGGTTAACAATGGAATACAACTGTACCTGAGTTGCAAACTCACTAAAACTGGAAACTTTTCATATTTTAGTACATTCTGTTTTACAGACATTTTAAATCTGCAATCTGAAAAAGAACTACTTCTTTGAAAGAAAAAAAATTTAAAAAATAAATCAAAACATAGGAGACATGACACCTTTTATATGCTGTGCACTCTTTGCTATCACAAGGAATTTGAATGTATAGCTGTATTATTTTACTGAATTATTGAAGAGTTATTATAGTGTAAGCTGTAAATCGTAGGTTTCAGTGTCAACACTTCCTATTTTTATCAACATGCTCTATAACATCAGCAGTATTTTACAGGGTGTCATCTGTAGTGTAACTTTAATCTTACCACTTTAGTAATAGTTATTTACAGGATGTCATCTGTAGTGTAACTTTAATCTTACCACTTTAGTAATAGTTATTTACAGGGTGTCATCTGTAGTGTAACTTTAATCTTTCCACTTTAGTTATAGTTATTTACAGGGTGTCATCTGTAGTGTAACTTTAATCTTACCACTTTAGTAATAGTTATTTACAGGGTGTCAGCTAAATCATCACACTTTAGTTACAGTTATTTACAGGGTGTCAGCTAAATCATCACACTTTAGTTACAGTTTTATGGTGACTATAAAGTGTTACTATAAAATACAGCTTACACTATAGTTGACACCCTGTAAATTACATTGACTAGCTTCACTAGTACTATAATAGGCTGGGAAACTTTGAATGGGAGGCCAACAATCAGATAAGATATGTATCAGAGAGCACCTTTAAATACTGACTCAACAAAGGAGAAATTATTTAGTGGACTTCAGAAATTAGATAAATTTAGAACAGAGAGATGTTTATACAATTTTTTATAATGACAATAACATTATTATGAATAAAATGATAAAGTCAGTGAAAACTATTAACACCTTGGGAAATCTATAGGACTTTACAACCCGCTATTTATTTAATTGACTGTACATGACCTATGTTGGAAAAAAATGATGTGATCTCACTGGGTGCTGGGAATCATATATCAACTGCCTCAGTTGTGGTTAATACTTCTATATATTGCCACTAACAGGGTTTGCCTAATGCTAGACAGAACTGACCAACTGGTAAAATACACTTTGCATTTGTCCATTTAATTTCACAAGCAAAATCCATAAAAGGCAACCATTTATAAACTTTAGTGAAGAAAGATGGGGTAGTACACCAATTCTAATGAAAGCAAAACTTTTCTTAATTTAGGTTGTGGTGACATTTCTAGATAATCATCTATAGTGTATGTCCTTCCCATAATAACATGCCATCTTGAGAGTTTGGTGTCCTTGCCATAAAAGCAGGTGATCTTGAGAGTTTGGTGTCCATCCTATACCAGCAAGCCATTTTGAGAGTTTGGTGTCCTTCCTGTAACAGCAAGCCATCTTGAAAGTTTGATGCCGTCATGTTGTTTTTAATTAAGGACACCCTTCCCCTTATTTGTGATATTCTGAAGTATACCTTTCACCCACACATGTATATTCCTGCATTACATCACAAAGTCAAGGTTTGTAGAATGTAACTTAAAGGAGTATATGGAAATATTTTTTTTAACAGATACAGTGACCATGACTTTGGCTTTTGATTCCAAAAAGAAACAGGTTTGTTCCATACTCTAAATGTAACCCATCACTAGAGTTTGTTCAATGTAGACAGTCTGGATCTTAAATTAATGTATGGAAACCATTTTCTTCAGGAGTTATGTAACCTTGACCTCTGGTCAACTAACATTAAAATCAACAGGCTTTTTTTCTAACCTGAGATGAAGGCCATCCAGGAACCACACAGTCCACAACTAAAATTATCATATAAAAAGGTTTTTCTTTCATTCACTGTTATCTCAACCTTTGACCTGTATGCATTTATTTTGAATACATCAACTGATACATTTTTCCATAGATTTGTTGTAGCAAATCATATTCAGATTTAATAATTGTAAATAGAAAATATTCAATCTTCATGGTCATACAAGTTTTAGCAAATTCAGTAAAAATACAAAACTTGCTGATATTTTTTCAAACCATTGGCAAGATATGCATAGTTATTGAAGAGTTGACAAGCAAATTTTAATGTCATAGAAACACTGCATTAATTGACTTTTAAAATGTTAATGAGACCTCATAGTATGATTTATTGCATCTACAAATCTTGTAAACCAAGAAGTGTATTTACTGTATGACAGATTTAACCAAAACATTCATTTTCTGTGTGTACACATTTAACATTAATAACAGGTTTAGCTTGATTTTGTATACCAAGAAGTCAGTCTCCTGTCTGTACAAATGAATTACCAGTTTAACTTGATTTTGTAAACCAAGAAGTCAGTTTCCTGTCTGTACAAATGAATTACCAGTTTAACTTGATTTTGTAAACCAAGAAGTCAGTCTCCTGTCTGTACAAATGAATTACCAGTTTAACTTGATTTTGTAAACCAAGAAGTCAGTTTCCTGTCTGTACAAATGAATTACCAGTTTAACTTGATTTTGTAAACCAAGAAGTCAGTCTCCTGTCTGTACAAATGAATTACCAGTTTAACTTGATTTTGTAAACCAAGAAGTCAGTCTCCTGTCTGTACAAATGAATTACCAGTTTAACTTGATTTTGTAAACCAAGAAGTCAGTCTCCTGTCTGTACAAATGAATTACCAGTTTAACTTGATTTTGTAAACCAAGAAGTCAGTCTCCTGTCTGTACAAATGAATTACCAGTTTAACTTGTTTTTGTAAACCAAGAAGTCAGTCTCCTGTCTGTACAAATGAATTACCAGTTTAACTTGATTTTGTAAACCAAGAAGTCAGTCTCCTGTCTGTACAAATGAATTACCAGTTTAACTTGATTTTGTAAACCAAGAAGTCAGTCTCCTGTCTGTACAAATGAATTACCAGTTTAACTTGATTTTGTAAACCAAGAAGTCAATCTCCTGTCTGTACAAATGAATTACCAGTTTAACTTGATTTTGTAAACCAAGAAGCCATTTATGTATGTGTAGTTTCATGCATGTTTGCACAGTACGGGTTATAAAGTGCTCTTTAAAGATATGTCCTAACAATTGAAAACAAAATTCAGGTAGATAAAGCCGTTATAAAAAAGGAAAGACACAGTATTACATAATATAAGATAAATAGTAACGATGTAAAAATTCTATCCAAAGTACACAGTGTGAAAGGTAAAGGTAACACATGAGGCCTAAGTGGGGTCAATATCTCTCACTTTGGTTAGCTTGCATGTCAGCTAGTAAATGCAAATTCACACGTATTAAAACTGGAGAAGGGAAAGAAAATATTGGAACTGCAACACTGTCTATTAAAGTTTGTGTCATTTATCTTCTTTCCCAAACCATATACATAGTGGCATTATCCCCTGGAGCTCTGACTGCTCATAGGACCAAATTCATAACTTAGAAACTGTATTTACACTGCTAGCATTATCCCTTAGGTCTCTAACTGCCCATGGGACCTTAGGCCATGATTCATAACTTAGAAACTGTGAACATACCATCCCCTAAAGTAGATAAAATTACTTTAATTACAAGGTGATTTAATCTGTACCCTAGTACGGATTACTGGATCTGACCTTTCCCACTTATGACCCCACCTCTGGAGTCACAACTTGGAAACCACTTAGATCAAATCCAAGGGAGCTGCAGTAACTCAGTGGTTAAGATGTTGAACTCATGACCAGAGGATTGGGGCATTTGATGTGAATAAATATTTTTTATACAGTGTTCATAAGCTCATCCAATAAGATACAAGTCCTCCAATAGAGTATGCTTTCAAGTTATTAATTAATAAAATTAATCAAAATCATACCTAAAAAAGTCCAATCGGGTGTTCAAAATCTCAGCCAATCACAGATGCAAGATTACATCATTAATATTTGTAGATGTCCATAATAATCTTACTCATCCAAGACATTCCAATATAAACTTATCATGTACATCATTCATCTCATCCAAGACCTTGATGATGGAAGTTTCAATACCAAATCAAACTCTGAACAAAAATATGGCCTCTACAGTGTTCACAAAGTCGGCCAATCTGAGGCAAAGATCACTAATTACTAGGCCTGGATGTCACTCATCTCACCTAAGACTTTGATGATGTAACTTTAAATACCAAACCAAACTCTGAACAAAATATGGCCTTTACAGAGCTACAGTCTCAGCCAATCAGACTCTAGATCAACTTATTACTATGCATGACTGAACTTGTCTGAGGCCTAGATGATATTATGCTTAAATACCAAATTGGATCAAAATTTGATTTGCAAAATGACCTCTAGACAGCCATTTTAGTTGCCAAATCTTGAGGCTAATTTGACACTGATATGAGATAAGGCCTGGATAGCTGCCAAAGTCTGACAAAAAAGAATCATATTTTATATTGTAATTAACAATTTGCAATACACACTCAGATGTGAACAGTGTCAACACAAATCTGCCTATAATATTTCCACAAAATTATATGCTCATACAAGATCTGGGTCTGTTATCTTTGTTGGTCTTATGTTCTTCTGTAAACAGCAAAGACCCTGATCAAACAGAATAATGTACATTATTTGTTCAAATTGGGAATACAAGTAAAAGTAGCTGAGATCTTGATCTGCATACACAATAAGTACTGGAATGTATGAGTCTATGATGTTTGAAATTTGCTTTGCGTTACAGGGCTAAAAAGATCTTGGAAATAACATTGTACTGGACTAGAAATGTGACCATAAGACATGGAAGCTCCTGCCAATGCAATGCAAGTTAAAGGCACGTTTCTAAGTTAACAGGGGATATAACTCTGTAAGTTACTGATGGAAGAAACTAAAAGCAACCTTGACCCAGGTCCTTTTAGGTGGCGCTCTACAATTTCATATTTTGCATAGGGTTAGAATTTTTACAGAAAAAGAATTCCCCCCGGTTTCCTCACTAGTTATACTGGCTATTTAAAAAAGACCTTGTATATCTTAGGTATTGTTCAAAGAACCTTTAATTCCCTTTATTTTGGTGTATAATTGATGGATGTAATATGGGTTATAGAGTATACAGCTTGGCCTTACTCCAGATGTGCACCTTTCAAAAATGTGCTAGCTCCAGTTGGTCATTTTCACTTCCTGAACTTCAGAGGTAAATTGTAAAAAAAAGAGCCAATAACTTTTTTTTACATTTTATATATTTGCACTTTCAGAAGCTGGTATTGTCTAGTCTGGCAAAATTCATTTTCCCTATTTTAATATATGCTAAGGATAGTGTACTTTAGACAAATTCAGACAAATTCAGGCTGATTTTTGGTGCACAAGGGAGCAGTCATTTTAGGTAGCAGTGTACTAAGATCATTTACAATTTCCAAAAGTACAATATCCTAAGAAATGTCTGCCACATTACATCAAAGTAGCATAGAGGTATGCCACCATTCTCTCCAATTTGCATGTTTTAAATGCAAACAACTTCACCTTACATACGTCACTCTCTCAAAAGTACATAATAACTGGTGAGCGCCCCCCCCAAAGGAATTATACAAGAAGAGTTTTAGGGTCATCCAAGATCATTGAATTAATTACAGATCATTAATTTGTGACCTAATACCAAAACATGACTTGATGTAGAATAATAAACTATATGATCAAATCCTGTGATATCAGCTGTATTCACTCAACAAGATTTTAATCAAAACATTGACAATGACTATCCTTTCAAACACATTACTGCTATTTCATGCTATTCCTTTAGAATGGGATTAAGTGTAAGATAATGTGCTCACAGAACACAGATGACCCATCATAATGCTGGAAAAGTAACCTAGATGTTCAACCTAATCAAAGTGTGATAGATGGATAGACGGACAAGGTAACACCGCATGATCCTTTTACTGTCAAGCTGGGATATACAAATTCACACACCAAGTCAAATATTATACATATATATTTACATTTCATATCTTGATTACATACCAATGATGTCAAGGCAGCCATTTTAATTGCCAAATCTCAAGACAGTCCCATGTTGACTACACTGACAAATAAGGCCTCAATTGCTGCTAAAACCTAACAAAAAACAAAAGGATACTGTTTTATATCACATTTAACATTGTATAATATGCACTCAAAGGTAAACATTAACACACATTCAAATTGGGGTCTGTGATCATTGTTGCACATATGATCTTATAGAAACAGCACAGATCATGATCAGGCTTACAATGTACATTATTTGTACAGACCATGATCAGGCTTACAATGTACATTAATTGTACAGACCATGATCAGGCTTACAGTGTACATTATTTGTTGGAAACATAAGCTGAGAAGGCATAGATCCCTGCTCTGATCCAACTAGTAATGTACACTGTGCTGGAACATCTGGGTCTATGCTGTTGGTACTTTGCTTAGTGTGACATGGATCATGGTAGCAGTATTATGATCTTTGGTGTACTTATGAACTTATGCAAACAACATAGATCCTGATTCAACTGAATCTGTTTACATTAGGAAAGTTAGTCATGAAAGCATAGATCCTGATCTGCCAACATAGTGATCTGCTAAACATCTGGGTCTATGCTGTTGGCACATAGCTTAGTGGTACATGACTAAATAAGATCTTGGTAATAAAACTGTACTGGACTAGAAATGTGTCCACATGACACAGATGCCCCTAACAATATGATACAACTGAAGAGAAAACATCTAAGCCAAAAGGAGCCATAACTCAGTAAAATGGAAAACAATTAAAATCAATCATTACCTAGATCTTTTTGAAGAAAAAGACTATGCAGATTTTCACTACTTTCACTTGATGGATATCAACTTCATAAATATTGAAACTGTACATGACATTCTGCAAAACTCTGGCTTTCGGAAACATTTAGTTAAAACATTTTAAAATTGACTGAATCTATAAAGTGTTTGGTACTGTCATATTTCAAAGGTTTCAATGGTTTCTTACATTATAAGGTTGCCGTTCTGAAAAGGGTGATTTTACTAATGAAACAACAACAGAATGTAGAGAAAAAATAATGAATGCAAACCAAATGCAAAGTGAATGCATATAAAATGCAGAATAAGCAACAACAGCAAGATGAATGTATTTTTAAGACAAGAGACCCAAATGAACATTTCATCATTCACCTGACTATTTCACCATACAGACTTCTGTAGTATCATATGAACACCACCTATGTAAACCATCTCACAACTTTTGTATTATGTTAATTTGACATTTATTTTGACAGTGTGATTACATTTTTCTCCAAAGATAGACATAATGTAAGTGCCTAATTACACCCTTCTAAAATCTTGACAATTTAAATCATTGTACTGAGTTTACTCAAAATCGCATAAGAAACAGAATATCTAGACTGGTATCAATTTGACACAATATCATGAAAAATGAACTCATTAATATGTGTGTTTTGCTAATTACTGAACTCAAATGAGATCTTGATTAAATAAGCCTATACTGCAAGTCTGATCTCAACTGGATCAGAAATATGGCTCCCAGAGTGGTAACAGCATTATCCAATCAGATGTAAGATCACCTCATGATTAACATGTATGGATCTTACTGTTTATTAAACAGGCCAAGATCTTAATGATATGTATGATATACTCCATGTCTGATGAAAGTCAGATCAGAAATACTGGCTCCAGCGTGCTAACATGCTCAGCCAATCAGATGAATGATACCTCATTATTATGTGTAGATCTTGCTTCTAATAAAACAACTCTGTGATCTTGATGGCAAAAGCATGTATTCCAATTTTTTATCAAAGCTGGATAAAACAATGTGTCATACTAAGTGGTAACATGGGGCCCAAGTGGGTTGATATCACTCACCTGGCTTAAGCAACAGTTAACTGCATCTCAACAAACAGGGCTTATTGTGATACTGCAAATGCAGATTCATGTCATTAATACAGTATGTGCAAATCTGGTCCATTATCAAATCTTTATAATATAAGCCTAAATGAAAACTTTGATCAGAATCAAATCAGACATAGGTACTTCTGAGTGGTACAAATTCCACCAATCAGATACAGGAAAACAATAAAATAAATTTTGCTCATAATCAATTTTTTTTCTTCTGAGATATTGATGATATAACTCTGTATTCCATGTTTGATAGAAACTAGTTGAGATTTACAAACTAGCAACAAGCTCAGCTAATCAGCTGCAAGGCAGCCTCAGTAATTTATTAAGTGATCTCATCCATTACAGAAGTGCTATGAGATCTTGATGATGTAAATATATATTCCAAGGCTGATCAAAATTTAATTAGAAATATGGCCTCCAGAGAGAAAACAATCTCAATCAGACATACGGCCTCCAGAGAGGTAACAGTCTCAATCAGAGATATGGCCTCCAGAGAGGTAAAAATCTCAATCAGACATATGGCCTCCAGAGAGGTAACAATCTCAATCTCAATCAGACATATGGCCTCCAGAGAGGTAACAATCTCAATCTCAATCAGACATATGGCCTCCAGAGAGGTAACAATCTCAATCTCATTAATGACTCCAGTCCAATATACCTATCTGACCTCACCCATGTGTACCTCCTGTATAGAAACTTAAACTCCTCTTCCGACACTTGCATTTTCATTGTTCTCACTGTTAAAACATAGTCATACAGACAATGTTCTTTTGCTTACCAAATCCCAGCTACATGAAACGAATTGCCCAGAGATCACAGACACAATGACACTGTGATTCCATTCAAGAGTTCTTAACTCCCATCTATTTTGACTACAAGAACAGACTTAAAGACTTAATTATGTTTACTATCTTAATTATTCTCAGCATGTTGTTGCTTGTAATCTCATAGTGTTTGTTCTTGTAATATATAATTTATATGTTTTTATGTGTTACCTACTATAGGAAAGTGTTTAGAGCTTCTAAAGATTAGGTGCTAAACTAAATCCACATTATTACTACTACTACCACTACTACTACTAATATTATTATTATTATTATTATTAAGATCGCTTCAGCAATATGTTTGATTTCACTCCATACTGAATGCATTCAAGATCTGCATGTTATAACAAATACATTCTAAAACTTGATCAAAACTGAATCAAAAATATATTTTCTAGAATGGTAAAAATCTCTGTCAATTAGATGCAGGATCACCATATTTATAGGGATGTATCTCACTCTCAAGTCTGAACTTGTCAGAGATCTGTATGGCGTGTAAGTATATTTTCCAAGCCTGACCAAAATCAGACTGGACATATGGCCTACAGAGTGATAACTATCTCAGTCAATCAGATGCAAAATCACCTCATTAATAGGCATGATGCTCATTCCTAATCCTGAACCTGCCTGAAATTTGTATGGGACATATAAGCACATATTCCAAATCAGACTGGAAATATGGCCTCCAGAGTGGTAACAGGTTCATCCAATCAGATGGAAAGTCACATTATTAAGACGAATTGTGTGTGTGTGATTTGGATTTTTAATGTAGCTTTAACAATTTTTCAGTCATATCGCTACGATGTCTGCAATGTGGCAGTTTATAGTGATGTCTAGCACTGGGGCATCATGCTGCAGACATGTAGCATAATGTCCCACCCAGTCACATTATCCTGACACCAGGCCGACCAGTCCTAACTCTAACCTCTTAATGCTGAGCGCCAAGCGAGGCAGCTGTTAGTACCATTTTTGTAAGTCTTTGGTATGACTTGGCTGGGGATCAAACCCACGGCCTCCTGCATTCGAGGCAGACGCTCTAACCACTAGGCCACCGAAGCGGTCTTTAAGACGAATTGATCTCACTCATATATAAACTAGTCTGAGAAACCCTGGACAACATCATAAATCCCAAAGTGGATTAAAATGCATGGCCACTAGAGGAGTAACAAACAAATAGTGAAGTAAAGATGATGAACAGATGATGGACACAGGGCAATGCCATAAGCTTACTTGGCCTTACTTCTGGATGATGGACACAGAGTGATGCCATAAGCTCACTTGGTCTTATTTCTAGATGACAGACACAGAGTGATGCCATAAGCTCACCTGGTCTTAATTCTAGATGATGGACACAGAGTGATGCCATAAGCACACTTGGTCTTAATTCTAGATGATGGACACAGAGTGATGCCATAAGCTCACCTGGTCTTAATTCTAGATGATGGACACAGAGTGATGCCATAAGCACACTTGGTCTTAATTCTAGATAATGGACACAGGGCAATGCCATAAGCTCACTTGGCCTTACTGCCAGGTGATTTAAAAATTCCAGAGCAAAGTAGTTTGTTAACATGTGCAACATGCAGTGATGACCATATTATTGACCAAGTTACATACTTGGTCTTAATTCTAGATGACAGACACAGAGTGATGCCATAAGCTCTCTTGGTTTTACTTCTAGCTCACTGGGTCTTACTTCTAGATGATGGACACAGGGCAATGCCATAAGCTCACTTGGCCTTACTGCCAGGTGATCTAAAAATTCCAGAGCGAAGTAGTTTGTTAACAGGTGCAACATGAGTTGATGACAATATTATTGACCAAGTTACATGGCATATCATGAAACAAAACTGGGGGCCTAATTGCACAAAAATGATTGAGTGCTAAATTGAAGGATGGATATGTGGATTCTGATATACCCCACCCCTTTTGAGACAAGGTTATAACTAATCAAAAATTCAGCATCAGAGAATAAACAAAAATGACTGACACAAATTAAAACAAAATTCCCGAAGCAAACAATTATATGTTAAAAGTACTTTATGTGGACTATTCAACTTAAGATGGTGTTCTGGGTTATTTTCCTGGTAGCCTAGAGAGTGATCATCTGATTTAAAAATTTGTCACATCCAGGATTTGTCTATCATGAATGTCATTACAGATTCATATGGTCTCAAAGTGTTGCATTTCTTACATTGGTAACCAGCATTTATGAGTTTAGATTGATCTAGAAATATGGCCTCTAGAGAGGCAACATGTTCACACAATTAGAAGTAAAATCACCTCACTGATATTTGTCAATAGCTACTTATCATACTCCTGCAAGATTGTGATCATAAAAACCTATATTTCAAGGTTGAAGAAAACTAAATAAAAATTATGGCTCCCAGAGTGCTGGCCAGATCAGTCAATGAGGTTCACCTAATTAATATACATGGTTCTTCCTCATTATTAAACAAGTCATCTGATTAAACATTTGTCAGGCTCAAGATTTATCTATTATGAATGTAATTAAAGATTCAATAAAAAGTCTTAAGTGTTGTGTTTCTTCCATTTTACAGCTACTGTCAGTATTTAAGTATTTGAATTAAGTCTAGGACCATACAATTTACCTCATGTGACCTTAGTTTAATCTTTCCTAATCATGGTGCTGCATAAAATTCATAAGTTTCCCCTTCATTGGAAATTATGATGGATGTCTAATATTCCAATATAGGACTATCTATAAAGTGCAAGTTGCACAAGTCTTTTGGTGAAAACCCCCATGTCAATATAACCATCCATCCAGGAGGAGTAGCAATAACAGTACTGTGGCTGCCATGTCTGAAGTCATATCAGCACTATATTCAGTTAGTAACAACTAAACATCATAGGTGAAGACCCAATGTCGACATGAATAGCAATAACAAGATTTTCAAGATGGCCAATATGACAACCATATTGGGTGGCCAAGGCACCATTTTTAATTAGGATGAACTGGACATTGTAAGACATCTTTTAGAGTAAATACAATGTCAATAAGACATTGTAAGACATCTTTAAGTGTAAATCCAATGTCAATAAGACATTGTAAGACATCTTTTAGTGTAAATCCAATGTCAATAAGACATTGTAAGACATCTTTTAGTGTAAATCCAATGTCAATAAGACATTGTAAGACATCTCTTAGTGTAAATCCAATGTCAATAAGACAAAGTATTCAGGTAGAGTAGCTTTAACAAGATTTTCAAGATGGCCACTCTGGAAGCCATATTGGATGTCCAAGTGATACTATTTTCATTTAAGATCAACAAGTCCTTGGGATAAATTTGTATAAAGTGTTATGGCAATCCTGCACTTAATTTAGGTGCAGTAGTGATACCAAACTTGTGCTAATGGCCAGAAGGTTGTCAGATGGACAATGGACAACAGGTCATCCCATAAGCAGATAAGCTGTAATGGATTAGAACCTGTATGACCAAAAGAAATATATTAATTATGCTGGGCTGAAAATTAAAAGCAATGGTTTCTGTTTGGGGTTCAGCATGAGGAATGTGAGACCAGTATGTAAGGCCAAATTAAAGAAAGGGTAAAGCAAAAGCAGGGTAAGTAGGTCAGTGCAAAGTTTTCCAGCTGAATTTAAATAATGAATAAGCTAATAAATAATAATAAGATCATGATAAATTCTCATCATGAATTTAAATTTAATTGTATTTACATACTTTTATTACTTTTTGCTCCTGTCTGTTGTCTTTCACTATTTTCCTCTCCTGAAGTTTTTCTTTTCACCTTTTTTCCTTCCCCCCCCCCCCCCCCCCCCAATGTAGGGCCTTCAAAAAACAATTGGGTTGCTTGACTAATCAGAACCACATATTTTGTTATTTGGCCTCAACAAGTTTTGTTAAGTTCTCCATGAAGTACTATTTCAGCAATGTAAAAACTGGCAATTTTACCAGTAAAACAAAACAGAATGATGAGCAAATGATGAATGAATGCAAATCAACTGAGAAATGAATGCAAATAAAATGGCTGCATTTTGAAGAAAATGGAGTGCAAATGCAAATTGCAGAACAATAATAGAAAAACAAAATTTGGAAGAAAACATAATGTATTTAATAAATGGATTTGAAAATTAATTATTTTCAAGCTGTTGTTAATTGGTCATGGTCTAAAGCTCTTTACCATGATAACGATGGTAAAGATTATTTACAATGACAGACAATTCAATAAGAAGTCTTCTGGTGAAATCGTCATTCCAATAAGACTTCCCATTTAAAAAGATTAGCAATAAGATCTTCAAGCTGGTTGTCATGGCAGCCATATATCAAATCAGATAGGCACCATTTTCATTCAAGACCACTCTGGTGGCCTAGTGGTTAGAGCTTCTGCCTCGGATGCAGGAGGTCATGGGTTCAATCTCTGGATGAGTCATACCAAAGACTTATAAAAATGGTACTAACACAGCTGCCTCACTTGGCGCTCATCATTAGGAGGTTGGCATTAGGACTGGTCAGCCTGGTGTCAGGATTAAATGTGACTGGGTGGGACATCATGCTACATGTCTGTGGCATGATGCCCCAGTGCTAGACATCACTATAAACTGCCACACTGCAGACATCGTAGCGATAGGACTGAAAAATTGTTAAAGCTATGTTAAAAAATCCAAATCACATACACACACACACACATATGGTCCATGGTCTAAAGCCCTTTACCATGATAACTATGGTAAAGATTATTTACAATGACAGACAATTCTATGAGAAGTCTTCTGGTGAAATCGTCATTCCAATAAGACTTCCCATTTAAGAAGATTTGCAATAAGATCTTTAAGCCAGTTGTGATGGCAGCCATATATCAAATCAGATAGGCACCATTTCATTCAAGACCAACAAGATATCATATTTAGTCTTCTGGTGAAAACCCCATGTTAATATGGCTTTCCATTTAGAAGGAGTACAAATTACAAGATTTCCAAGAGGGCAGTGATGATGGCCATACTGGAGGGTGAAATGGGCATTTAGTACCAGCTAAACATTATGAAGTCTGCCAAAATTCATGAGTCTAGATGGGGTATATATTAGTCTATGCATGCTTCCCTTTTCTAGTATGTGCATGTTTCCCTCATCTGATATGTACATGTTCTCTCATCTGGTATGGTCAAGTTTCCCTCATCTGGTATGTGCATGTTTCCTTCATCTAGTATGTGTATATTTCCCTCATCTGGTATGTGCAAGTTTCCATCATCTGTTATGTGCATGTTTCCTTCATCTAGTATGTGCATATTTCCTTCATCTCGTATGTACAAGTTTCCCTTATCTAGTATGTGCATGTTTTTCTCATCTGTTATGTGCATGTTTCCTTCATCTGGTATGTGCATGTTTCCTTCATCTGGTATGTGCATGTTTCCCTCATCTGATATGTACATGTTCTCTCATCTGGTATGGTCATGTTTCCCTCATCTGGTATGTGCATGTTTCCTTCATCTAGTATGGTCATGTTTCCCTCATCTGGTATGTGCATGTTTCCTTCATCTAGTATGTGTTTATTTCCCTCATCTGGTATGTGCATGTTTCCATCATCTGTTATGTGCATGTTTCCTACATCTGGTATGTGCATATTTCCTTCATCTGGTATGTACAAGTTTCATGCTTCCATGTATAACAGTATGTATTCAAACAAGCCTGAGGTAAACACAAAACTTAACACAGACTGTACAACTAATGCAGATATACAATAATACAACCCAATCTTCATTGGTCTTGTGCCATAAAACACATTCCAACTGTTGCCAAGGACCTAGTAAAAGAATGATTGAGATGCAATGTGCTGTATATATATATATATATATATATATATATATATATATATATATATATATATATTCCTGTGTGAATAAAGATAGTAATATAATCAAGATTGTTGCTTACTTTTTGCAACCATTTCTTTTCAGTCTTCAGAAAATATATCAATGCAAGATCTGATAAAATCACTGCATTTTCTAGATCATTTTGTCATGTATTTCTGGATGACACATCATTTTGTCTGCATTTTTCTAAATGATATTTTCTTTTGTCCATTTACTGTAACTGCTATCCAATTGTAAATACATTCTATCCATCTTTCTAAATAAACTTATCATCTACTAATCTCTCTCTCTCTCTCTCTCTCTCTCTCTCTCTCTGGAAACTAATCATACACATTGTGCTAAGTTCTGCTGGTGATGGACTTTATCATTATCATGAAAATAAAATTATTTCTTTGAATAACATGAATGATTATGAAAAAATATATTTAAAAAAAATAAGCAGATAAAAAATCATATATAGCAGAATTTAACATTGGGAACAATATGGATATTATTACTGACAGTTTGGGATTTTGAACTTCTATCCATACTGTTGTCATGGCTTGCAGTCTAATAAATTGGAAGTCTATCTATACTGTTGTCATGTCTTGCAGTCTAATAAATTGAAAGTCTATCGATACTCTTGCTCATGACTTTCAGTCCAATAAATTGAAAGACTAGCCAAACTGTTACTCATGTCTTGCAGTCTAATAAATTGAAAGTCTATCCATACTGTTGTCATGTCTTGCAGTCTAATACATTGAAAGTCTATCCATACTCTTGCTCATGGCTTGCAGTCTAATAAATTGAAAGACTGTCAAACTGATACTTATGTCTTGCAGTCTAATAACTGACTTTTAATGACAGTCCAAAGCATCCATCTATCAAAATCAGGTTCATGCAGTCATGGTTTGGTTTCTTTTGTGTGTTTCATGATACCACAAGTTAGTCATTTAGGGCTAGTGTAACTGAAGTAATGTGCATTGCCCATGTGCATATTATGGCATCCAACCCAGGCTGATCTTATGGTAAGCTCTGTACCTGCACCTTTTTCATGATGAATCCAGTACTCCAACTACTGAGCCAAATCTCCAGCCTCTATCAATTGCAAGAGGGTGCTTCAATCCTGTTTTCTGCATCCATTAATTGTCTCGTGGCATCTAAGAGGATGCTTTGGGTCTATTTGCCTCCTTTAATTGCCTCTCATGACATGTAAGAGGGTGATTTAAGCCTAGTTTGCATCATTGGTCAGGCTGGGAGAGCATTCATTAACTGTGTCTCTCAGTATAACACAGTCTGTAACAATAAAATGTCTCAGTGTAAGAGACTCTGACTATAAAGTGTCTCAGCATAACTCTTTAACTACAACGTGTCTCAGTATAACTCTTTAACTACAAAGTGTCTCAGTATAACTATTTAACTACAAAGTGTCTCAGTGTAACTATTTAACTACAAAGTTTTTCAGTATAACACAATCTCTAGCTAAAAAGTGCCTCAGTATAACTCTTTAACTACAAAGTGTTTCAGTATAACACAATCTCTAGCTAAAAAGTGCCTCAGTATAACTCTTTAACTACAAAGTGTTTCAGTATAACACAACCTCTAACTAAAAAGTGCCTCAGTAGAACTCTTTAACTACAAAGTTTTTCAGTATAACACAATCTCTAACTAAATAGTGCCTCAGTATAACTCTTTAACTACAAAGTTTTTCAGTATAACACAATCTCTAACTAAAAAGCGCCTCAGTATAACAGTCTCTCAGTATCAAGTGTCTCAGTATATCAGTCTGTCACTTTAGAATGCCTCAGTGTAACAGTCTCCCACTATAAAATGTCCCAGCATTACAGTCTCTCTATAAATTCTTACAGCTCTAGGTCTTAGACTATATAACAGAAACAGTAATTTAAGTAAAATTAACAAAAAAATTATTTCTTTAAGTTACAGAGTTAAAGTTTAAGAGGAACTTAAGGAATTGTGAATTAAATCCTAAATAATCCTAAATTATTATCCCAAGTCCAAAATATAGAATATTATGAATGAATTACAATAGTCATAAATGTATTGATGTACTAAGAGTCTTTACTGTCTTGTACTAAGGGTCTTGAATATAATTCAGAATGTCTTTGAAAGAGTTCTTCATATTACAAAGTAGTGTTTTAGCCCAAAAAATCAATAAGCACTTTGTAATTCCAATGAGCAATTTCATTAAATAATTCCTCTCAAATTGTATCTGAATACAACAGTAAATGGTTCTACATAATGAGCTTAAGATAGGAATGAAGACTTTGTTTACAAAAGCCTGTGTTATATATATATATATATATATATATATATATATATATATATATATATATATATATATATATATATATATATATATATATCCCCACTTGAAACAAGTAATGGAAAATTCCAAAATATTTTCAATAAGTTCACTTCCAGAGCATACCAAGCTCATACACAAAATTAGGCCTTGAACTCAATTTTTAATAAATATTTTACAAAATAAGACAAAAGCCGGGTAGGCCTGAACTTTACCATCAATCACAGATAGAGGTCAAGCACACAATATAAAAATAAATAACAAAAGTGTCTTACTTTAACAGTCTCTCACTATAAAGTGTCTCTGTATAAAAGTCTCTCACTATAAAGTGTCTCTGTATAACAGTCACTCACTATAAAGTGTCTCTGTATAAAGTCATTCACTATAAAGTGTCTCTGTATAACAGCCACTCAATATAAAGTGTCTCTGTATAACAGTCACTCACTATAAAGTGTCTCTGTATAACAGTCACTCACTATAAAGTGTCTCTGTATAAAAGCCACTCACTATAAAGTGTCTCTGTATAACAGTCATTCACTATAAAGGGTCTCTGTATAACAGTCAGTCACTATAAAGTGTCTCTGTATAACAGTCACTCACTATAAAGTGTCTCTGTAAAACAGTCACTCACTATAAAGTGTCTCTGTATAAAAGTCACTCACTATAAAGTGTCTCTGTATAACAGTCATTCACTATAAAGTGTCTCTGTATAACAGTCACTCACTATAAAGTGTCTCTGTATAACAGTCACTCACTATAAAGTGTCTCTGTATAACAGTCACTCACTATAAAGTGTCTCTGTATAACAGTCACTCACTATAAAGTGTCTCTGTATAAAAGTCACTCACTATAAAGTGTCTCTGTATAACAGTCACACTATGAAGTGTCTCTGTATAACAGTCACTCACTATAAAGTGTCTCTGTATAACAGTCACTCACTATAAAGTGTCTCTGCATAACAGTCACTCACTATAAAGTGTCTCTGTATAACACAGCCTCTCTGTGTAACACAATCTCTCTGTATAACACAGTCTCTCACTATAAAGTATATCTGTATAACACAGTCTCTCACTATAAAGTGTCTCTGTATAACAGTCACTGAATATAAAGTGCCTCTGTATAACAGTCACACTATGAAGTGTCTCTGTATAACAGTCATTCACTATAAAATGTCTCTGTATAACAGTCACACTATGAAGTGTCTCTGTATAACAGTCACTCACTATAAAGTGTCTCTGTATAAAAGTCTCTCGCTATAAAGTGTCTCTGTATAACACAGTCTCTCTGTGTAACACAATCTCTCTGTATAACACAGTCTCTCACTATAAAGTATATCTGTATAACACAGTCACTCACTATAAAGTGTCTCTGTATAACAGTCACTCACTATAAAGTGTCTCTGTATAACAGTCACTCAATATAAAGTGTCTCTGTATAACAGTCTTTCTGTATAACACAGTCTCTCTGTATAACAGTCTCTCACTATAAAGTATCCCAGTATAACACAGTCTCTCACTATAAGGTGTCTCTGTATAACACAGTCAATTGTTATAAGGTATCTCAGTATAACAGACACTCACTATACAGTATTTCTGTATAACAGTCACTCACTATAAAGTGTCTATGTATAACAGTCATTCACTATAAAGTGTCTCTGTATAACAGTCATTCACTATAAAGTGTCTGTATAACTGTCACTCACTATAAAATGTCTCTGTATAACAGTCACTCACTATAAAGTGTCTCTGTATAACAGTCATTTACTGTAAAGTGTCTGTATAACTGTCACTCACTATAAAGTGTCTCTATATAACAGTCACTCACTATAAAGTGTCTCTGTATAACAGTCACTCACTATAAAGTGTCTCTGTATAACAGTCACTCAGTATAAAGTGTCTGTATAACTGTCACTCACTAAAAAGTGTCTCTGTATAACAGTCACTCACTATAAACTGTCTCTGTATAAGACAGTCAGTTGTTATAAGGTGTCTCAGTATAACAGTAATATATGAGCTGGTTGAGTGACCCCAAACTTGAAAGCTTCTTCTTTACCCCAAATGCAAGACATCCACAAGGACTGGTTTGTCTCTGTGATGTTGAACTAATGTTTTTGCACAAAACCAATTTCCTTTTTACAGTGGCCTTGTCCTTTGACTTCAAAATCAGTAGGATCCCTTAATGCACCTGATGCATACTATCTACTAAGGTTGATATTGGTAACTAGATGCATACTATTTACTAAGTTTGGTATTGGTAACTAGATGCATACAATTGACTAAGTATGGTAATGGTAACTAGATGCATACTATTTCCTAAGTTTGGTAATGGTAGCTGGTAGAGAACATGAATTATTGAATGGAAACAAAATAGGGAACAGGTGGATATATGAAAGGTCAGATGGGTGTAATAACATGATATGCTCTGCTTTATGGCAGGTGTATAAAAATTGCTATTACAATGGCATGAAAATTTATTCAAGTCATCGACATATCCAGACATATCAACCAAATTAAACTTGACTGCTTCATGTGGTTTTTGCTTAAAGATGCAAAAATACTGCCAGGATTTTATCTAAAAGTGGTAGCTCCCCCTCATCCAAAAACTAAGGGTGGATAGTAGAAAAAAAGAGGGGGAAGAAACAGCCATCATTCAATATTTGCCTACCACTTCAGTATCTGTCTCTCTTTCTTCCTGTTCCATATGTATACAATAAAATAAAAACTGTATACCACACAGAATACATTTATGTATGTGTGACTTTAAACTAATTTGCAGGAGCTTTCATGCAACACTGCTCTAGAAGTCTGCAAATTTATATAAATTTTGCATCATTCCTGTATTCACATTCCCTGGCAGCATCTCTGATGATGCATTGAGGTCAAAAGGAATGTATGAGTACATGCATATGAAATGGCAGATTTTCTTGATTCTACAGTTCAAGTGTGTTTTTTATTCTGAATATTCAAGAGTAGGAAAATCACTGTGAGAAACAGTGATAAAATGCTAAGTGTCCCCACAAAATATGCTCTGACATACCCCACTGTATATAAACAAAGTAAGCCATGAAGTACCTCACTGTATCTACACAAAGTAACCCATGAAGTACCTCACTGTATATACATAAAGTAAGGCCTGAAATACCCCACTGTATATACACAAAATATGCCATGAAGTACCCCACTGTATATACACAAAGTAAGCCCTGAAGTACCTCACTGTATATACACAAAGTAAGCCATGAAGTACCTCACTGTATATAAACAAAGTAAGCCATGAAGTACCCTACTGTATATACACAAAATATGCCATGAAGTACCCCACTGTATATACACAAAGTAAGCCCTGAAGTACCTCACTGTATATACACAAAGTAAGCCATGAAGTACCCTACTGTATATACACAAAATATGCCATGAAGTACCCCACTGTATATACACAAAGTAAGCCCTGAAGTACCTCACTGTATATACACAAAGTAAGCCATGAAGTACCCTACTGTATATACACAAAATATGCCATAAATTACCTCACTGTATATACACAAAGTAAGCCATGAAGTACCTCACTGTATATACACAAAGTGGATTGACCATGCTACACTCATCCTGGTTAAGAGTGATGTTGAGAGTAGCTCAGTGATACAAGCATGTGCTACTGAAATATGATCTGTGCTGCAACAAAACTTTCTAAACTTAAGCTAACATCTAACTGTTAATAAAATTAAAATATCTCACTATTAAAGAAATTCACATATCTCACTGTTAAAGAAATTCACATGTATCACTGTTAAAGAAATTCACCTATCTCACTGTTAAAGAAATTAATGTCTCTTACGGTTAAAGAAATTCACATATACTGCTGTTACAGAAACCCACATGTATCACTGTTAAAGAAATTCACATCTCTCACTGTTAAAGAAATTCACATGTATCATTGTGAAAGAAATTAACAATTATCTCACTCTTATAGAACACTTTTACAGAAACTCTCATAAATCACTATTAAAGAAATTCATGTTTCCCACTGCTGAAAGCTGGCTCTTGTAACACTATAGGTTTATACAAAACAAGGATTTTGTCCACTGCTGTCTGTCACAGTTTTTTTTAGTTAAGGACCTGGATACAAATCTCTAAAACTGAGTTGTCAAAGATGGCTCTGCTACCAATGACATCATCATTTACACTCCATCTCACTTTCTCAAAGCAATGACAGCAATACTTTGAGGCCAACATACTAAATTTAACAACTGCTTTCCTCAAACTGGTTTTACTAAGTTTATCAAACATATTCCTCACACTTAGGGGGCCCTGAGTGGCCAAGTCCTCTAAAGTGCTCACCATTATGGATCACTAATATCTCACCTCTGTCTATGTTGGTTTGAGTCTCAGGCTTAGCCAATATGGGTACATAAGAAAGCTTGCAAGTAGATTCCTGTGGGTTGGTGGTTCTTCCTGGGTTTTCCTGGATTCTGCCTCCACCAGTTAACTGGCTACTATGTATGTTTCTTCTGCTGAAAATGGCATTAAACCCCATAACAACATCCTCAAATTGAGCTTCTTCAGGGTTCTTCTTTACCTCAATTACAAACCACTCACAAAGTTTATATAACTATACATGGCAGACAACCCAAGTCATTGTGTTAAAGCCATTTTCCTTCTTTGAGTCAGTGACCATGATCTATGGCCTTTTGATTCCTCCTGACACTAAGTGCAAGCCATACAAAAGACTCTGTGGTCTTAAACTAAGTGGGCTCTACCATTCAATTTAGACTCTTGTGTTTTCATAATGAACTCTACCATTCAATTCAGACTGTTGTGTTTTCACATCAACCAGCTACTGTTGATGTGTATACATCAGTACCACGTCTCTAGGGTATTTCATGCAAGGATGGACATTTTGCATGACGCAAATAAATGTGAAAAAGAAATTCTCAAATTACAAAAAGGCCACAACATTAGACCCAACACTGAAAGCAATACACACAGCCTTCTCCAGCTCTAAGGATAAAATGTTACCATAAAATAGTTTAAATAGTTAACACTTATTTTGCCAAAATAATTACATATAATGCTTAATACACATTTCACTTAAATAAATCATTTGTAAATTTATACAATAATAACAATAATTTCAGACATCAGAACGAAGGGTCTATTCAGAAAAACTGGAAATGTGGCCCATCAGCTACTTCTGAAGGAATGGGTGAACCAGGGTTCCAATCGTCATCTGGATGATAAAACATATAAACATTTTGAAGCCCACTGCCAAATTGTTGGTAAGTGTTCCATAGCTTTCATGGCAAATGATGACAACACACAGCATGAGATCGATGGTAAGTTTCCCATAGCTTCCATGGTAAATGATGACAACACACAGCATGAGATCGTTGTTAAGTTTCCCATAGCTTTCATGGGAAATGATGCAACACATAGTATGATACTGTTGGCAAGTTTTCCATAGCTTTCATGGGAAATGATGTGAACAGTTCGTATAAAATAAGACTGTCTTGTAAATTTAGGTGCTAATGCTGAAAATGCTGCCAATTTTGCAAACAAATTCATGTGCTATAAGAATATGAATTAATATATTTGTATTTAATTAAAAACTAGATTTATGATACATTCAGAATTGACAAAAAAGTGGCACAGAATTAATGTAATTTAGAAGTGATAGGCCCAAAAAATTATTCTAACAGCCTACATGGTTTCTAAACAGATAACACAGCAAGCCACTACTTTGATGGCTCCTTATTGACATTTTTCCAACACCATTTCATTAGTGGTAACATCGGTGTTCAAGTTTTGTGTTTTAAGTCAGGCACATGTGGAATGCATAAGCATAAATATACAGGGGAGACAACTCATTAATTTCAAATTTGTAACATTTGACCTTATTCAGATATGAGTAACAATATGACACTGGATGAAGACAAATCCAAGGTGAAGGACTTTTCTGATGTCATCAAAATTTAAAGTTTAAAAATTATAAATCCAATTAAACGATGCCTTTTAAAAGCCTGTTATATTTTAATGTGTTCATAAATATGTTTTAACATTTTTATCATAAAAAATTTAGTTCTTTTTGACGAATTATGTGTAATGTCCAGTAACATTATTTACAAAGAGGTTTGTTGACCCCATTATGGTAGGTGGTGACTCATTTTGTACTATGGTTTAATTGCATCCTACCAGCAGAGCTTAAGAAAATAAGGGAAGACAAAAGAAATCATTGAATTATCTTTCCCTTTTCATAAGTTTAATAATGTTTTATTGTGGTATACATTGAATCATCATATTGTAGATATTGTGTTGGACCATCACAAAAGAATTATGTATGTTGGTGGGCAGAGTGTCTTTGTTGTTTGTTTTTTTTTCTTCTGGTGGTTTCTTGTTTGTTTGGGGGTAGTTGTGTGAAGACCACTATGTTGTTTTAAAAATTGATATTTTAACTGATATAATTTAATTTTTATTATCTCGAGATTCCAGGAGAGCTTGCAGTGGAAGTGGGAAATTTCTGGTGAGAAATGGATGAGCCACACAACTTTACTAAGGAGTCTGTTCTACACAGTGTCCATCTCAACATACAGAAAGTAAAGGTATTAATAAACATGTCACCTACATAAGATCCACCAATGAATAATGTGAAAGACTATTCCTGGGTTCGATATTGTCATTGTCACACCTCCTACACAATTCAAGATAAGGAATTCAGACCTTGCATTATGATTCTGGTGGTGTTGGTGGTGGTGGGGGCTTGTAATGTACACTATGCTTTTAAAGTTTGGATCTACCTCCTTATGTAAGACTGACTGTCTTGCATGTCTTTGAATGAGGTATATTATAACCGACCTGTCATCATGCATTAAAACAGATTTTGTATAATATCATTAAGTTATGCACTGGGGACAAACCTTGAATGCAATTGATCCTGATCCTATAACCATGTGTGTGTGCATTTGTAAAAGGCGCGAATCGGGGACATCAGTGTGAATACGCACCAACAGACCAGGGACACACCTCGAAACGGGGACGTCCCGTTTTGTAATGTCAGCTTAAATGGAATGCCAAGACCTAATTTAATAATACAAACCTTAAAATAAGCGTATCTGAGCATGTCTCCATTTTGTTGGTATTTTTTCACATCATGCTATATACAACAATACACACGTCCCACTCGACTCAAAACCTCGTGTGTATCAGTCGGAAAACTGCGTCCCCATTTACGCGGTACAAATTCATACTGTTTTGCTGTCGGCTTGCGCACTTTGCTTCCGAATTACTCACCGAAGATGGCATCAAGAAGAGCTAACAGGATTTAGATCATTTATGTAAACATAGACAAATATATATGATATATTTTCTATTTTAACACAGACAGCAATATCGATATACATGTTTAGTAATGGGTAGTCCAACGTTCATAATACATTTCGCCAAATTAGATCGGGAATGCAAGAAAACTGAATATAAGGTTTGATGCAGATATTATGCACGGTTTTTATGATGGGCAAGATTTTCTAGCAAATCATCTGTTCTTGTGTATTGTATCTCCTATTTAACTCTGAGCCATGCACATTTGGATAAGAAATACACTGGAAAATATCAACATAGATTTTAGTTCATTCAGATGTGGTTAGAAGCATAATAACGAACAGTCTACATGGTAACCAAAACATAAAATTACCGCTCAGGTGGCCTAGTGGTTAGAGCGTCCGCCTCGGATGCGGGAGGTCGTGGGTTCGATTCCCGGCCGAGTCACACCAAAGACTTCTAAAAAAATGGTACTAACAGCTGCCTCGCTAAGCGCAGCATTAAGAGGTTAGTGTTAGGACTGGTCGGCCTGGTGTCAGGATAATGTGACTGGGTATGACATCATGCTACATATCTGCGGCATGATGCCTCAGTGCTAGACATAACTATAAACTGCCACACTGCAGACATCGTAGCAATATGACTGAAAAATTGTTAAAAGCTATGTTAAAAAAAAACCAGTCTCTATCATGAATACTGCACATGGAGTCAGAAAATCAATCCACACAATTAGATTTTAATAGAAACTATTTCGCTCAGGGACACTTATGCGGCTCTGACCTGAGCTCACTAAAACTAAACCATGCCATCATAAAAAAGAATGTTTGGTGTCTTTCATATCGAAGAGGAGATCTTATCATACATTGGCTTATTAATGAAGGGGATTGCACTAAAGTGGCAAATTTTTGTACACCAAAGTTAAAAATGTGTTATTTTGTGGGACATTTTAAATTCTAAACTGTAGTCTTGCCAATAAAATTATTTTAACTGAAGATTGGCATGCAGATCTTTGATTATTTCATTTTAGAGAAAGGGACACATTCTCTGTATTTTCACACAACTCGGACAATTCAACTTCTTCAAACTCCTGGACGTACATTTTTAAATTCAATATGATAATTTTAATTTAGTTTGTTCATAGAGATGGGAACTATGTGCAGAAGGTGAGATTACTGCAGTATTTAGATTGAACTGAGTTCAATTTAGAATCAAAATATATACTTATTGAATGTCCCCTATTTCATTGTATAATTTCTAATACTGTGTATATGTGTGTGTCCCCGTTCTGATGGTAAAGATTCTGATACAGTGTTTCTTGGAAATCAACCACCAATCAATAAGAAATGACATGCATATATCACATGCATAGTAAAATAGATCTTTATCGCCCATAATTTGTTAACATAAAAATGTCCCCGTTTTGAAGGTAAAAATCATATGTCCCCGTATTGTTGTTATATGTATCATGGCCTGTACAATGATAATCCAGATGAGTTTTGTGCTCAGAATTGCATGTTGAGCAAAGTATAATTTAGGACTGTGCACCATCATATGCTGAACGAAGTTTCAATATAAGACTTGGACATGACCCACTGAGCATTATCTCTCAGAACTGTGTGCTGAACAAAGCTTAAACATAGGACTTTGGCATGACCTACTGAGCATAATTTCATGGAATTGTATGTTGAACAAAGCTTAAATATAGGACCTGGGTGTGACCAACTGAGTATCATCTCTCAGAATTGTGTGTTCAACAAAGCTTAAATATTGGAATCTGACATGACCCACTGAGCATTATTACTCAGAATTATACGTTGAACAAAGCTTAAATAAAAGACATGGGCATGAATTACTAACCATCATATAAGACTTGGGTTTCACCCACTGAGCATCATCTCAGGGATAATATGCTTATGATGTGCTTGATATGCATATAATGTGATAGATGTGCTTACAATCTGCTAGACATGCTTACAATGTGCTAGATGTGCTTACAATGTGCTAGATGTGCTTACAATGTGATACAATGTGATAAATCTGCTTACAATGTGCTAAATCTGCTTACAATGAGCTAGACATGCTTACAACGTGCTGGATATGCTAACAATTTGCTAGATATGCTTACAATGTGCTAAATCTGCTTACAATGTGATAGACATGCTTACAATGTGCTGGATGTGCTTACAATGTGCTAGACATGATTATGATGTGCTAGATATGCTTACTATTTGCTAGACATGATTATGATGTGCTAGATATGCTTACAATATGTTAGATATGCTTACAATGTGCAAGCTATCCTTATGATATGCTAGATAAGCACAGAGAAAGAGGTGGGAAGACAACATCCGAGAGTGGACAGGCTTGACACTGAGCGACGCACTGAGAAAGACGGAAAATCGAAAGGAATGGAGGAAGCTGGTTGTTCGGTCTTGTGCGGTGCCCCAACGGTCTACCAGACTACGGGACTGATGATGATGATAATGAGATGTGCTTACGATGTGTTAGATATATTTATGCTGTGCTAGATATGCTTAGGATGTGTTAGATATGCTTACGATGTGTTAGATATGCTTACGATGTGCTAGATATGCTTATGATGTGCTAGATATGCTTACAATGTGCTTGATGTGCCTGTATTGTACTAGATGTGCTTGATATGCATATAATGTGATAGATCTGCTAACAATGTGCTAGACATGCTTACAATGTGTTAGATGTGCTTACAATGTGTTAGATGTGCTTACAATGTGTTAGATGTGCTTACAATGTTAGCTAGACAATGCTTACAATGTGTTAGATGTGCTTACAATGTAGTAGATATGCTTACAATGTGTTAGATATACTTGCAAGCATACTGACATGTTAAATATATAACACAGTAACCAGGACATACACCCAAAATCGTTATGAAATTGATCTAACGCTTGATCATGTGATTCTTTTTCTCATCTCCTTTTTCACTCCCTCTCTTTTTATCATTGACTAAAAGTCTTTCTCATTAGCTTGTTTTGGGTATATTTGTCTTTGTTGCTTTACCTTTATTTGATCAAATGATCTCTGTATTTTTGTTTTCTACAGCGCTCTGCATACATTATATGTGAATCATCAGTAAGATGTTATAACCCATTATAAATGTTCTTTTTATGTTTGTTCTGCTATAGTGCTCTATTTTATTTGTATTTAAAATACATCTATCACTGTAAATAAGAGCTGACATTATGTTAGTTGTGAAAACAGTACGTATAATACTCGCTTCTGGCTGTGAATAGTGTCATGCTTTTCACTCTGACTCATTTTGTAATTTTTATTGCAAACTAATAAAAAGTTGCGTAAAAGTACTTGACCATATGAGAAACATTTTTCACTGAATAAAGTACTTGTCACTAGGAATCTTCTTCCTCATAATTTTTCTATGGAGGAAAATTTACTTTGTAAAATTTTCATTAATAGAGAGGCTGGATGTTGTGACTGAATGGTATAATGCTAGTGGTTAGATTTGTATATGGGATTCAAAATGGTATTGAATGTATTGTTCAGCAATAATAACCCCATTTCATCGTATAGTTACAATAAATTTTATTCCATTAATAGACGTGTTTTGATTAGTCTTTGTACTTGTGTAAAAACAATTCATATTAACTGCAAGATTAAAATGGGATCGGATTTCATGAACTTAACATGAAATCACAAATTGACATATGCTTGATATGTCACATATAATCAACATGCAGTATTTAATACAAGGCTAGAATGCTCAACTTTTAAAGTTTTTGAATGATTAAGGGCATTATGGCAGAAATCTAGATAAGAATTTAACTGACTGGTCATTTTACTTGTAAGTCTTTTTTTTATGTCAAAAGGGTATTTTGTCAGCATTATTCAAATGCTAACATCGGAGTTGTCAATCATTCCAGATTTTGTCTGACAAGAAAAAAATTGTTGTGAAAATTTCAATCTGAAATATGTTAAAGAAATTCCAGAAAACTAAAATTGTTTCATTGGACATTTTGAATAGGAGTTGTCTATGTATACATTAAGTGGGCTGAAAATAAGTGGGCTGAAAAGTACTTAAACACATGTATACAGAGCATGCTATTTTTATTATTAAAATAACATTATTTATATAACTGGACAGCAGTAAAATATAGCTGAAAATATTGCAGCAGAGGTGAAGAGAAATCTAAACTGCCAATAATTGAATAGAAATTTGTCAATATTTATGAACCTATTTTCCATGTGGCCTAGATTCTACAAATTTGTGCTACACATAATAGTAATAGGCATCTCTGATACCTGTGACATCCTAATGAATCTTAAAGATAAAGATGTTGATTGTTGCTTAGTAACCAGTATTAAATTGAGTTATACTCAATCATGTCTCTGTTTCATGAGTGTTCTGACAGTGATTAAGTTTATATTATTTCAACAGTATTTGGAAAATCCAGGACAGATCCACTTCACTGTATTCATAAAAAGTGTAATAACAGAGCATTGATTACAGAAGGAAAAAAACTACACTGACCGTTTTTGTGTAATCTCTTTTGCATAATGTAATCACGTTAAAAAAAATTCTTGGTGCATTGTTATTTGAGATGCAAATATACAGTCTGTCTTAGAGATCTGTTTTGCTTGTTTTTATACTTTTGGTATGTTTTGAGTATCATTCTCACTGCCTTGTTTTTATACGTTTGGTATGTTTTGAGTATCATTCTCATTGGCTTGTTTTTATACTTTTGGTATGTTTTTAGTATCATTCTCACTGGCTTGTTTTTATACTTTTGATATGTTTTGAGTATCATTCTAATTGGCTTGTTTTATACTTTTGGTATGTTTTGAGTATCGTTCTCATTGGCTTATTTTTATACTTTTGTATGTTTTGAGCATCATTCTCATTTGCTTATTTTAAACTTTTGGTATGTTTTGAGTATCGTTCTCATTGGCTTATTTTTATACTTTTTTTTTGTTTTGAGCATCATTATCATTGTCTTATTTTTGCTCTTATTATCTTTTGAGTATCATTCTCATTAGTGTAAGTTTTGTTTTTATGTCTTTAGTATCGTTCTCATTGGCTTGATTTTATGATTTTGGTATATTTTGAGTATTGATTCCATTGGATTAGTCTATGCTATTTGCATGGTTTAAGTATTACTTCCACTGGATTGATTTTATGCTTTTGGCATGGTTTGAGTAGTGCTTCCTTTGGATTAATTTTATGTTTTTGGTATGTTTTGAGCATTGCTTCCATTGGATTAATTTTTTATGCTTTTGGAATGTTTTGAATATTGCTTCCGTTGGATTAATTTTATGCCTTTGGCATGTTTTGAGTATTGATTCCATTGGATTAAGTTTACGCTTTTGGTATCTCTTGAATATCAATCTCATTGCTTATTGATTAGAGAATATTTGAAACATTACACATAGTGAAGAAACCCAGAAAACACAAAACATTCTAAGCACAGTGGATACTAAATAAATGAAGTTACCAGCAAACAGAGAATTTGTACATGAGAAATTGTACTTGGTGCAAAGCAATCAAAATCATACATACATGTTAAAATTAAATAGAAGATTGTTCTTTTCATACATTCTGCTTCAAGTGTATGTATACTTTATCCTACTGTGTATTTATCTTTCATCTTATCTTTGCTATAACCAGTAAAAGATTTTTTAAATATTAAAATTTAAATCTCCATTTTCAATACCCACTGCCATTTATTGCCAGTAAACTTGCGCTGGGGTGCATGGGGACCAATTTAAGCTACTGCCAAGGGTTTATCTGAAATACCTAAAATTCACGTTACTTATCCTGTTTAAGTCAATTACCTCATCTACTAACATCACATTTACAATAGATACATGTTAGAATGAAAATGATCGGCGTAATAAAACAGTCCCTGTTACCTACTTCCCAAGAAATTTTACAGACTGACATTAAAATTCTACCATGGGTAAGTTGCAATACCTACAGTTATATTGTCACCAATATTACACCGAAAGTCCATATTAGGCTGGACATGTGTCACAAATCAATGATGGGTCATTGTGGCCTATTTTTCCCCAACTATTCAAATTTCCAATTCACATATCAGCCCTATGTCTGTTTTCTACACTACACGTATACTGTGCGTGCATCATGGGACAGAACTCTTTGTTTTTGCTTTTCTTAAAGATCAGGTCCAATGTTTAATTCAACGCCCTTCTCACTAAATTTACACTGAGATTGTACCTTAGAATAGATATGCATTTGGCACCATGACGTATATTCAAGCATTTAATCCAAATTAAAGAAACATCACACCTGTCATCCATCTCATGATAATAAAAGTAGTGTACATATTATTGCATTTGGACTAAGGTGGAAGGAACTCTGTAAAGTACTGAATTTGCTGTGTTTAACTACAATCGTAAAGGGGTTTTGCCCAATTTTCTCCTAAATAAATGCTGTTGTAATGACTCACAATACAACCATACTAACAAAACCAGCAGTATACACTACTAAATCTTAATGAACCAGTTAGACTTGACTACTTTGGATTCATTAGCTTTTTCATAACGACCTAATCATATTACCAGTAGGATTAATATCTGAAACCTGAAAATCCAGACCTCTCTTAAAGATGAAACAAAAATAGTTATATATACATATATATATATATATATATATATATATATATATATATATATATATATATATATATATATATATATATATATATATCCTGATGTCAGGATAATGTGATTGGGTGGGACATCATGCTACATGCCTGCGGCATGATGCCCCAGTGCTAGATATCACTATAAACTGCCGCACTGCAGATATCGTAGCGATATGACTGAAAAATTGTTAAAGCTCCGTTAAAAATCCGACACACACACACACACACGAGCGCGCGCGCGCGTTTTATGCATAACATAGTGAGGTGTTAGAGAACTCTGGACCTCTATTAAATAATATTTAAATTTGCATCCTGTGCCGTTGCTTTGATTTGTACCCCTCGGCTCATCAACCCATGGCAGCGGTGTTATGCTTTTTTATTATTGCGCAAATTTGTTGGTCTCAAATTTCCATATTCTATATCGAAAATAAATTAACTAAGTACTGATTTGTTGCATACACTTATTTCAAGCTTCATTACAAAGTATTGGAAAAGAAAGACTATTTAAAATATACACAAATTTTAATATATTGAATATCGATTTGTTTTGCTCTATAAATATCAGTTTGCATATACCTATGTAGATAAAAGTGTAATAAACACATTTTAGAAATGAAATATGTCTTGTGCACAGATCTGAATAAAACTGTCATTTTATTCAGTGGTAGTATAGCGACATATTTTAAAATCAAAACAATAAAATCATCCAATTCTTTCATCAATAAATGTAACAAAACTACTGTATATTACAGGCTTTTGCAAAACATGAAAAGTTGCAAATATAGTGTGAAAGGCTACAGAAACCAATAGCTCTGAAAAGTATTTGAGTAAGTGTCTAGGGGGCTATTTCATTCGATGATAAGCAGTGTACAATTAAATAGTATACTGTTATATCTGATAAGCAATATACATGTTACAAGTGAATAAGCTTGCATCTAGATTTTCGCAAAAAGCTGGTTTAGTTTTTAATTTGAAACTTTGCATTAAAATGTATGTAAGGTTAATAACGTGCACACCAACTGCAACATTTATGATTATAAAATGGTTGCTTTAATGTAAAGTTGTATTGCATTCTGAATCGTCTTAAGTTTTGCTCTCTTGTTTTGCAATTCGTACAGGTGATAGCTTTGGCAACACCTCTAATTTTAAAATGTTGTAGCCAATATAAACAACCAATAGGAAATTCGATATGAACAGTGATCCAAAGAATAAATTTTCTTTTCCTGTCTTCTGTTTGCTTTTATTTTATATCAACCTACTCCGTTTGTTGGAGGCCATTGCTTCTTTACAGTTTTTTTATTTATTTGTTCAGTGCTATCATCAATGGAATCGACGTTTGATGAAAGCTGATCATTTATCACTTTATCCTCAGTCAATTGCATAGTAATTAATATGTTCCAATGTTCTTCTTTATCTAGACAAACAACGTATTTAATTTCTATCTCTGCATTCGACTCCATTTCACAAACGATTCAAAAATTACATCCTTGGTTATGTTGGTGGACATTTGCAAGATTGTAATTACTATTGTTGTTCAGTTCAAGATGTTGCTCGTTTACTGTTGCTTCTTGTGCTTTCTCGTTGTTTCTTTCCACGGTTATTAAAATTACCTCCAATGATAGTAATTTACTGGTATTTCAACGTGCAATTTCATTTATTTCGTTCACAATTTGTCTTTAAAAAGCGCTGTAAGAGATTCGAAATGTCACTGTCGCGTGAGAACAAAAAGGGTACTGCCTAGACATGCTGCCTCTTTTAATATAAATGAAAGTCACGAACAGAAACTAATTATTTTATCAATAAAATTATTAGGACAGAATTTTTGAGTAAAAATAATAGCATTGAAACTCTCTCTAAATTGTATAAAAAAGTAATTTTTTCATTAAATCATATTGAAAGTAATTTACGTTAAAATTAATTGAGAGGAATATTATTTATTTCCGTATTACAATTATATATCATTTTAATAAGATTGCGTCCTTTACAAGAAAGTGCAAATCCCCCTCCCGTATTATACATCTGTTTTCGCATGCCAAGTCAGCAAAATAGTACTTCGTGGCAAAATTTTTAACATTCTTTCCTGACTGAGTAAACTGTACAACTCATCCTTTTTCTGAAACAGAATAAGCTGACAAGGCGGGTTGTGACGTAAACGAACACACTCGCTTCCATTAGGATAGACAGTAGCCTCCTTCAGGTTTGAGACGGACACACATAGGCACAAGCACTTTATTAAATTTTGGCCAGGAACATGCTTAAAGCAGTATAAATAGCGCATCCCAGCCTGTGTTAAATTAGTCCGTTCGTCCAAGAATCAGAAAAGCTTTGTCTGTCTTCTTACAGGTAAGAATCATTGTGTTCGTAAATGTTTTTAAAGAATAAGTACTTTTAATGTTAGAGATTTCTACGGTAAACTTCATAGTTTTGCAACATTCTTGTGAGTTCTTTTTTATTTTATATTATAATGTAATAGAATGTTTAATTGTTTTTAAGAATTTATATTCATTTGTATTTGTGGTAATCATTATTTTAGAAAAAAGACGAATTCGCTACCAACTTCATGTCTAAGATTTGATTTGGGAATAAAATATTCTTTAAGTAATAAAGAATGATGTTTAGTAATCTATTCCAAATTAGTATTCTATTTTAAATTTAGTAAAATATATGTCTTCAAAATGATTGTTGCATTAATCGCAACTATTGAATGTTATGCTCTTTGAATTCAATCGATATCTAATTATCTGTATTATATTCTAAACTGCAGAAATTACACAAACGTATGAAGTTGGTATGTTCAAATGAAAAGTATAATTTAGTATGTATTTCATGTATTTTTCAATATAAAGGCTTTATAAGGTGTATCTTTAGAGTGTAGCATTATATATTTATATATATCAATTATTTCAATACAGTTCGTTCGTCCAAGAATCAGAAAGGCTTTGTCTATCTTCTTACAATCGACCCCATACCTCCGCATTGCCAAGTTCCCCAGATGCAGCCGTATCTACACCGATATGAGTGACACCTTCACCTTCAAGAGAGCCCGAACTTTCTTCTCTCTCTCTCTCTAATCATGGGCAAAGACATCTCTTAAAGTTACTAGTATTTCCTTCTCATAGCAGGGAATGAGAAGAAGGTTATGATAACAACAAACTTTTCATAACAATATATGACAAGATCTTTTTTATCATAACAAAATAATTGAAGGTCACTAACAGGTGTTATCTGATTGACACTAGGAGTAACTGTATGTGACTAATTGTCGCTAATCGTTAATAATAACCATCTGTTGGCACTAGATGTTACTAAATTTTTAAGATTGTCCTTAACAAAAAAATTTAATAATTTAAATTAATGAAAAAAAAAAAAATATTAATCAAAACAGTATACGAAGATAGATCTCAACAGTTTAGACGATGGTGAACACCTTTTGTAACAGATTGTTAAAGACTCTTGTTGAATGTATCATAGCCAAAAGTCTATAGATGAATAAGTACTATGCCAAATGGACATCAAAAAACACGCAAATAAACAAAGACTGAAAGGAAAAGAAAAGCCTGCATGCCAAAGTAAGCAAGAATCATCCATTATCAATGTAAAAGAAAAAGAGGCGTTTAGTCAATGAAAATTAATCTAAATTTAAAAAAAGAAAAACATTAGTATGAATTAATTACTGAAATCTTTCCTAAAACAATTCAAGAATAACAAGGCTGACAGTTTGATGGGTTCTAGCATGAGTACAATCGAAACGTAAATGAGTTCTAATGTGAATTAGTTCAAGAATTTTGAAAAATAAAAAGCGGAGAATGTTTTTCCTACAGCTAATAGAGATGAAGGCGTGACTTTTTATGAAGTGAGTAAATTTAATACATTTTAGCTATATAAATAAGAGTATTTTTCACTGATGGATGAATAAAACTGAAAGATTGCTGGTTTCTGCTGAGCAAAACAAATGTCGGAGAAGTGGTATGCAACAGAAAAAGAGAGTAAGGGCAAGAGAACCTCCAACGTAGTCAAAATAATTGTGAAGTAAAAAACCCCTCAAACAAAACTAGATGAACGCAAGCATAATATTAGAATGAAGGACAGCTTATGAAGTTCAAAGTCAGGCAAAAGAAAAGCTTTGATTCTTGCAGTGAGGCTGGGACCAACACGGAAGACTGATAAATGAAGGTACGCAACAAAACAAGCATGATATGATGGAGAAACAGGGTCCTACAGCAAGGACAGCAAAGGCAACAACAGTTCCAACGTTGATGACTAAAATGTCAAAGGCCGGAAAAAATGGAACGGTAAGATAAAAATAACAGGAGAGACACAAGCACAAAATAAATATTGAATATTAATAACTTTGAAGAGAAATTCAGAGTATCCGTTGATGTTTTCGAGACAGTTGATGAAAGATACACATATTAGACGGGGTAATAAATGCGACAAAAACTAAATAATGAATAAAGGAAATTAAAAAATAATATACCCTTGCAGAAATATTTGATGGCTGTTTATGAAACAATTATATTAATTTATAATTACAAACACAAAATTCCGCGGGTGATTGAAGATGAATGTCCATAGACCGAATAAAAGCAATCGATTTGAACCAAATTATTGTCAGTTTAATTTTTGTTGATGAATTTTGTTTTATAAAGCTGCTTTCAATCCCTCCCCGTCCACAACTCATGCACAGGAAGCGGAAAGGATAGACAGTATCATAAATTTAAGAAACTAAGATTCATGAGAGACGGGTACACTAAACTATTAGTGTAAAGATGCGAAAAGCAGTCAAATGTCTAAAATCAGTCTAATAATAAGGTTGGAACTTTAACGTCCTCTTATAACACAAAATTAACTTCTACATAAATGTGGACAGTTTTGAGAGAAGAGCCGGTGAAGAGATAATTAAGATGGCCTCATGACTATTGAAAATGTATTAATGGACAATTGAGGAATAGTATTTTTTTAGTATGGAAATCGCAAATTAACATTATCTACCCACCATTATTGTAATCTTCTTTCAAAGACAGATAAAAATTGCCCAATGCATATTGTATCACCCCAAATATAGAGAAATATCTGCATATAATGCCATGTTTCTTTGGAAATAAGCACAGTCGGAATTTGTAAAATCCCAATCGAAATATATAAGAATACAGGTGATTAAAATATTTATTTATAATTGAATACAAATTTGAAGGTCTAGGATAATAACGAGCCAACAGAAATAAAGTCTCTTGAATGATGTCTCGCCTGCTTTCCCTGTAGAGTACATAATCCGGAAAGTTGTGAAAGCGAGTTGAGTAAGAGATGTAAATCACAACAATGTTATCATGAGATATACACCTGAATGCACATATGACATGGTATAACCACACGTGCCACATTGTCCAGGAAAAAAGCCAAAAGCAAGCATTATCTATCTATCTATCTATCTATCTATCTATCTATCTATCTATATATATATATATATATATATATATATATATATATATATATATATATAGATAGATATATATATATATATATATACTATATATATACGACCCAGTCGATCCCATTACACAACAAATGTAACAACGTTCTCGATTGTTCTAAAAGTATTGGATTAAGACATTTTTGCTCTTCGGAGAATGCATCATGCGCATTAGAACGAATTTGTCCATCCGTGACAGCAGTAAATAATCGTTTATTACTACTTAAATTAACTTGAAGCTTCTTGAGGTCCACGTGCTATTTTTCACTCAAAATACAAATTGAGTCATCACGTGACCAAATTACTAGGGGTCAAGCTGAATTTTTAAACGGTGAAACCTCTGTGATTGTGTAAGGTTTAACTGCGACTTTCTACTCTTTTTCCATTGAACATAATCTTGATTTCATTAATTTTGAGCAATTTGAATGAGAAAGTTGATACATATTTATAAAACAATGTTCCATGAAGTATCGCGATTAATTTTAGCTTCAGACATACATAACAATAAAAATTTACACAAATCTATCTTAAGACTACTCTTTAACGTGTTTGATGTATTTGCGCAGACACTGTACATAAGATGTTTGAATTTAGAAGGATATCCATGGAACAAATAATATGATCATGGCATCTGAGGAAAAATTATTGTTAGTTTGCTTTGAGAGCATGCATTTTACTTTAAATTTGTTGCTTTCTACGTTTCCACTGCCAAGTGAGGCATCTGTTAAAACAATTTTTATAAGTCTTGGTATGACTCGGCCGGGGTTCGAACTCGCGACCTCCCGCATCCAATGCGGATGCTCTAACCAGTAGACTACCGGAGCGGAGAGCTTCATAGACGAATTTATTTTGAAGTTCATGTCATACGTTATTCGGCATTCATGGAGAGACTGAGAATTTTAAAAAGGTATCATATTTTACATCCCGGCAGGCATCAATGCTTTTAAACAACAGACGATTTCATTCAATTAAACACCAATGAAGCATACATCCAAGTCAGTTAGCACACCAGGCAGTGAGAAGGAAAATGGTGTCCACACACACCGGGACAACATTCTTCGGTATTCATCTGGAAGCAATAATTTTGACCTGATTTCATACTGATATTCTGGGCTATTTTTATTTCATGAAATAAAAAATTACTTCCTTGTTAGAGTGCCATTCATATTTTTTTAACGAAAAGTGTACCAAAGTAGCATAAATGTGTATCGGAGGCAGATACGATATAAATAGAATGGTGTGCCAACAACATAGGAATGTCTTTCACACTCTATTGCAACATCGAATTTATGATATTTTTATGAGATGATGTTTCTCATAAACTCTTAGCAATGCTCTATTCCATGGCCAGAAGGAAAGAGAGAAAGAGAGAAGAAAGAGTTCAGACTCTCTCAAGGAAAGTGTCACTCATAACGGTGTAGATACGGCTACATTCTTTGGGGAACTTGGCAATGCGGAGGTACGGGAATCGCTGTATTGACACAAGCCTCTTTGAGTTCCGACGAAACGGACTAATCTTTATTGAAACACTCAACATACAGAATTACATTCCAATATCAATCTACATAAACATAAATTACGGATATAAGAAATACATCTAAAACTACGATATTCCTTCACTTACCAACATCATTCATTTATATAATTTCTGCCTTTTAGAATATCATACAGAAAATTAAATATCGAATAAATTCACGATAGCCAAAGAATCTAAAACTCAATATTTCAAACTAATACCGCAATCATTAGTAGAAATATATTTTACTGAATTTAATCTAAAATACCAACATAATAAACTCTATCATTTAAAGAGTATCTCATTTCTGAATTAATTATTACTGAGTATGAAGTTGGTAGCGAACGTCGCCCTTTACAATAATGAATAATAAAAATTACAAGTAAATATAAGTTCTTTACACAATTAAACTTTCCAATACATTATATTAAAGAATAGTAAAGAAATATTAAAATAACAAAATGTTGCAAATGTACTGATCTTAGATTGAACTCTTTCTTTAACATCTTGACATCAAAAATCCTTATATTATATAGAAAATTGTACGCAGACGGTAGCTTACCTGTAATGACACAAGACTCTTTGAGTTCCGACTAAACGGACTAATTTTGCCAAGCAAATCTTCTCGCTTCTTATACACAGTTTCTTAAGACGCGGCCAAATATGGTGATACGTTTTAGTTCTTTGGGTTTCGCCAGAATCTCAAAGTGAGGCTTCATAGTTTTCTTACCGACTACCGTCTGGGTCTATATACGTCATCAGACAGATTTTTCCATGAACACGTGAAACGTTAGTGATATACTCAGCAGAAAGGAATTTGCTTATTCAACACTGCTGCTGCAGAGTTCTAAATTTGCCAACTTAAGTATTATACAATGTGTAGGATTTCACATTGAAAAACACTCTTTATTGAAATAGTACACAATTATATTACAAGAATAAAAAAATTGTTTTTAATACAATTTACTGAAAACTTCCATCATAACAGTATAATAAATTGTGTATCCATCAATTAGCATTTGTTTTATTGAAGAAACACTACAGACATCGTAGAGATATGACTGAAATTTTTTTAATGCTAAGTTAATAATCCAAAACACACGCACTCATGTTTGAAGCTAATTTAGATTAACTTATGATTTCGCAGGATTTGGACCCACTGGTTCACTACAGACAAACAAGTTAACGACTAAATAAGGAACAAAATTGCGATCGAGCATGTATTAAAAAGCAATCTAATAAAGAGGAAGCTCTAGGTCTATTTACAACTTAAATTTTGGTATAGTGCGGAATCGATTGGCAGGAATACACGTAACACCTAATTATATTGTTGATGAGTCGTCACTGACCAATCGAGCACATCCATGCCCAAAAGATATAAACTAGAAAATAATAATGTTATTCAAGGGAAGAACTACTTCTAAATTTGTTGTCCAAATAATTTCATATTTAGAATTTTAGATGTTTCCCAATCAGATTATTTAATGGTTAAATTTAAATATGACGGCTGCTAAAATAGGGTCTGAAGATGAGCCCTGTCAAATTTGCTTGGAACAGGTCAACATACCCAAACAGGTGTTGTGCACCCCCCTCATTTTGTGAGAAGTGTTTACAATGTCACATAACAAATTAGACTGCCGAGCAGAAAATTCTGAGATATGTTCAGTGTCCAGCATGTATAAATTAGGTAAGTCCCTCCATGAAGGACAAATCGACAAGTGAATCGGCAACTTTGTTTCCTAACACACAAGATAGAAAAGTAGATCATTTGTGTCACGCTTGTAACATTGAGGGCTGGAGGGTGTTGTGTAGTATGCAAGGAGGGCATATGTAGAGATTGTTTTGAAAGTACATAGGTCACAGAAAATGGCAAAAGACAGCACCACCTTTAGTATGGAAGACTTGGAACGTAACCCAGAAACTGTGATGAGACTTACAGATTGCGTTACCTGTTCGGAACATCATGGAGAAGATATAAAGTATTATTGCAAAGATCATAACGTCTCCTGTTGTGGCGCATGTTACTCCGAGGGCCACAAAACTTGTTGCAAAGTGACAGACTTAAAAAAAGAACTCCCTGTTCTGCTATGTAACAGTAAGCCAGACAAAATAATTGCAGACTCGAAAAAAATCGAGATCCATTTAATGAAATTTATGGAGCTTAACGACGTCATTGTTCATAATATTGGGTCCCAGATTAATAGGTCGACGGACGAGATCAGGGAAGTAAGAAAGAAAATCAATGACGTTCTGGACGAGATAGAAAATCATGTGAAGGCTGAGGGAAGCAGAATTCACAAAGAGGTGGAAATAAAGAAACAGAAAGAAAATCATCAGTGTTTATCATTACTTCATGCTGTGAGAAATTCTCATCATGTCCTTGAAACTGTACATAAACATGGGAGCGATTTACAAACATTCCTGATGACGGAAAAGATGAGGTCGCAGTTACTTTCCTATATCAATCTGGTTGGAGTTAAGTACGAGAAGATTGAGACTGTATCAGTAACGGCGGAATTGTCTTCTACCATACAATCCATTTTGTCCGTCCCTGTGTCTGAATTGGCTAATGTTGTGTCGACAGTCGGCTACAGCACTCTACCCTTTAAAGGTTCTCAGAGCCAAACTAAAGTTTTCAGGTACAGATAGTTGGTGTTATTGAACTTAAAGTGCCTGCTTTGGAAATACCAAGGTATACTGATGTTAAATTTCTCCCTGGAGACAGACTGATGCTTGTTGATCATGTCAATCACCAATGCATCTTAATCAGCTCTTCCTATCAGTTCATTGCAAGTTACCCACTAACAGGTATTCCATGGAACATCTGTGTACTGGATGACCAGGAGGTGGCAGTGTCGTTTCTTTATGGAAATATTATCCACATTCTGTTAGTGGTTGGTGACAACGTCTATGTTACTGGACACTTATCTAACAACATTCATCAGCTGTCCCCGAATGGTTATGTCCTACAGGTCATAGATTCAGGAGTTGAGGCAGTTCCCTTTGCGATTTGCATTCACGAGAGTAAGGATATAATAGTGGTCACGAATACCATATGTAAAAAAATGCTCAACATTTATCAGCTGACATAATCTTTAATAGATGGATATTTTGGTATTAATTTCCTTAACAGTGTTACAATTTACAGTTAGATGCCAGCGAGGGAGGGGAGGGCATTGTGATTGGTGGGCTAGCAAAGTCGAAAAGCTCCTATTTACGTCTGGATTTGGCAATGTTTGGTGTACTCAGGAAGTAAATGATGAAATGCGTCTGGTCATTCCAGGTACAACAGACGGTCATTTCGAGTAATTAAGTTAGATATATTTCAATAGGTAACCCTTTAGCATCAGACATATTACATACTATATATTGCCTACTCTCTTAAAGTTACTGTATGTATGTAAGTCAGCACAGTCCTCGCTATACTGCACCTATAAGTTTTGAATTTGAATAACTGCATGTATATTGACTTATAAATAAATAAGAATGCAAAACCTTTTTCATACAGACGTGTATACCAAGTTTCATTGTTAAATTCAATTCATTTTCTTTAATTTGTACTAACAAAGTTATGTATAAAAAGTCCAAAATGATACAGAAATGCATAAGAAAATAAAATAACAAATTGACGTAATTGTCCTGAACATCCAATCAAGTCAAGAGCATTTTAATACAAATGTGTATATCAAATATACTTAATTTTGCCAGCAGGTTTTTCTCCAATATCTAAGTCAGAAAGTTCGAGCAGGCAGAAAAACATTGATAATAGCTGTAATTACCTGAAAATTCAGATTATTTACATATAAAATTACAAAACATTCCTACCAAATTTCATATGTGATCTTTCGCTACAGTGTTTTGCTCATAAGGTAAAATCTAAGTTTTAAAATTAAAAAAAATTGTAACGAAGAAACAATATAGCTGTTGTAATGGCCTGAAAATCAAAACAGCTCATCTACTCATTAACATTATAAAGGATACAACGTATAATGGCGCTAAGTCCAGTCTACTCATTATAAAGCATCATGGTTCTAAGTCCAGTATAGTCAATACCATTATAAAGGGTACACAGTAGCTATAAAGGGTACAAACTATCATGGCTCTAAGTCCAGTCTACTCATTACCATTATAAAGGGTAGAAAATATCATGGCTCTAAGTCCAGTCTACTCATTACCATTATAAAGGGTATAAATTATCATGCTTCTAAGTCCAATCTACTCATTATAAAATATCTTGGTTCTAAGTTCAGTCTACTCATTACATTATAAAGGGTATAAATTATCATGCTTCTAAGTCCAATCTACTCATTATAAAGTATCTTGGTTCTAAGTTCAGTCTACTCATTACCATTATAAAGGGTACAAAATATCATGGCTCTAAGTCCAGTCTACTCATTACCATTATAAAGGGTATAAATTATCATGGCTCTAATTCATGGAATTTTTGTGTCATGTTAAAATAATTTGGGACATACTATGGAGTTTCAGCAAAATGGACACACTGGACTTTTATACATATGGACGCCAAATGGGGTTCAGAAATATGGACACACCATGGACTTTCAGACATATGGACTTAGCAGCCAGATTTGCCAGATTTAACAAAAGGTGCTGTATTCAGGTTTAACACCAGATTGGCTGATTTAATACGTGGTAGTACGGTTTAATACCAGGCTGTTGGATTTAATACCATATTGTTAGATGTAATATCATTCTGCCGGACTTAATACCAGCTTGTCAGATTTAATACCAGGTTGCCAAATGAATTTCAGGTTCCAAACTTTAATACCAGGTTGTCAGATTTTACACTAAATTGACATGTAATACCAGACTGTCAGATTTAATGCTATACTGTCAGATGTAATACCATTGCAACTAATTTAATACCAGGTTTTCAGACTTAATGGTTTGCTCTTAGAAACTGCTGACATCAATATTCAGATGTCATGCTGACCGTTATAAACATGCAGCTGTCTAGCGAAGGGATGTCACTCTAGGTTTGGTTGACAGATATAATTTCCGCAGTCGTGTACATTTTATTAAAAAGTCAATCAAAGAGTAATCATGTGAATAAAGTTTAAAAACCTACATAGCTGGCTATTTCTGATCTATATGGGACCAGTCACTTTTGCGGAATATTAACAAAAATTAATAATTATTTTAGGTAGTATTCGTAAAGATAGGCAAGTCACTAATGATATGTTTTTAAATTTGAGAATATCTATTGTCATTTCATAAAGAAAAACATGTTATACACATATCTTACTTATGATCATGCAAATCAAGCATGACGTTGTGATATCATTTTGTTATATCACGAGGCGTTACATAAATAGGCATAAATAGCACAATAGTCTTGTGATACACAAAATGTCCTTTCCCTTCACTCATTCCTTTGTTAGCTGCACCGGCACTATGGTTGAAATACCGTTCACGCATTTAATGTAATATATGTATGTGTCATCTACCTTTCGGTAAATAAAAATGTTTTTCAAAATGAGATTTTGCAAGTCTTCATTGCATGAAAGCAATCTGAAAATAAGATGAAAATTGATTTCTGAGAGATCTTAGTGTAGTTCGGAGACATGAATGGCTTTGATTTCCGAGGTGAACTGGAGACTTCTCCAGGTGTTGAAAAGGCAACTGCATGTTTCTCTTCAATTTTGAACTCTCTATAATGGGATGCATGGTAATAAGATACTTTGATGTATGGTAATAGTAGCAGGATACTGGGATGTGTGGTAATAATAGCAGGATACTGGTATGTATGGTAATAATACTAGGATACCAGTTTTAAACTCAGCCGCAAAGATTTAATCCTTGTAAATGCGAGAAGTTATCTACCAATCCAGACGTTTTTCATTGTAATGTCAATGAGATCAAATCCTTCTATTTTTGCCATACATCATGTACTAACCATTTGTTTGGTCGATTTATTTGCAGTGCAGATTATTCGAGTTTCTGGCGCACTCTAGTACAAGTCATTTCTCTATTCAATTGGGTAGTATATAACAACGGAACGCGAACATATTTAGATTTAAAGGTCACTCGCCACATATTTTGCACAAAAGTGTGATATTATTATAGACATAAAAACACATTTGCTATGTATGTACACCACAAAAGCATTTAATTGGAATTAAATATCCACTTTTTAAATGAAAATATTATTCGGCAATCTCCGTAAATAATCGATAGTTTCCGCGTGCCAAAAACGGATATTACCCATATGTATGACTTGTATTCAACCTAGCCATTCGTGTGTTTCCCCATGTAAATGTCTGTGATATATCTTACGATCGTGCCTTTGTACAGCAAATATGGTTCACTGTGTTGCAAATGGATGTAACCAAAGAAATGATAATGGGACAAAAGGGTTCTTTCCTTTTCCGAAAGACCCTGCTTACCGGAAAAAGTGGATTGAATCTGTGGGATCGAATAGGGTTAGGGATAGGGAAAGTTGTACCATTTATGCCAACAGCAACATCCCGCATGTGCATACAGCATTTTGAGGACAGTTGCTTTTTACACCCTCCTTTTGTGATGAAATCCATTGGTGTACAAATGAAATTGAATTTGTTAAAGACAGCAGTGCCTACAATTTTCTCAGAGACTGTTAAACGTAAGAAAAAATCCCTTCCGTTACCCGAAACGTTTGGACCACGTAAATTCCGTAGAAAGCTCTATGGTGCACATGAGAAGAGGGATAGAAAGAGCGGAAGTAAAATATGTCAAATAAAGATTACAGTACAGTATTGTAACTGCAGATGTAAAATATTAATGTTTAAAATAATCATAATACTTTTTGAACATGAAGACTGTAGACTTTGATCAAAATCTTTATTTAACATTATTAGAAGCAATATAAACTCAAAAGGGTTAAAGAAAAAAGAAATATGAGGTATTATTCTGCGACCTTTAACCATATATAGAGGTGTACAATTATATATATATATATATATATATATATATATATATATATATATATATATATATATATAAGCCTTATTTATCCTATATATTGTGACACGATAAAATAAGTATTTTCCTGTCCCAGATCGTATGGTGAAACTGTTTTTCCTCAAGGTTATATGTCCCAAGACCTAAGAAATGAAATAATTTTGTTTGAATTTGTGCCCTCCCCCCCCCCCGCACTGCACAGTGGAATGAAATAGATAAACAAAACACGTTTAGAAAATAAAATGAAAGAAACTAATCTTGCGTTGTTATCATATATTATTTATTTTTTCATCATGTGAAATTTATGAAAGAAAAAGAAAAAAAAAAAAATATTTCCCCGAACTCCGTATATGTACTGGATGCCGGATGGCGTATGTATCTTTACTGTAGTGTGTATCGCTTATGTCAGATAACCACGACACATTGTTCATTAACGATAGTTAGAGAGAAATGAATCGTGTTTCGTTCTGCTCGAAGTTTTGAATATGTTATTAGACTGAAAGCTGGATCCAACAAAATCGCAAACGAGACGGAAATATCAACCGATTACTTGAAAAAAGGCACCTTCCATTCATACATGATGTAGTGTAATGTGCAAAATGACCAAGATTGTATTATATTCAAATTAACTATACGACAGTATCTCGCAAATAAACTCATTGCCTAAACTTACGGACATGATATCAAATACAAAGGTTATTTATTACAAAGCAAGCCAACCCCGGATGCCGACTTGGGATTCTTATAAGTTTACCGATTATTTGCTTGCTTTTTTAGGTGTTTTTTTTTTTTTTTTTTTTTTAAATGAATTCGGCCGACATAGGGAAGCCAGCTTTGGTTCATTTGGATTCTTTGAAGTGTGCCGATTTTATTTTAATTTTACACAGTTGGGCTATATATGGAAGCCAGCAATGAGTCATCTTTATCGGTATTAACAGGCATTTTGAAAAAAATTTAAACAATGGAACAGTTTTGAAAGCGACACGATCTAGTGCGTCGTGCACGCGGATCAGTATCAGGCTGAACAGTAAATTAGTTTTCAATAGTTTCATCTAAATGTTCCCTGTCCATAGTTTATAGTGTTTTATTTTTCGGCAACGAGAAGCATGTACTTCGTCTTGGGGTGGGGTGGGGTGATAAATGTACGTTATTTCCGGTTGGTATCCTCTGTAGGTGGGAAATCGTAGCTAAGGGGAAGTAACAGCGTTGTATACCTCTATTTCGAGTACTTAAATTATTATTTCTTCTTTACACTTGATAATTTGTTTATTCTCTTTGTGCGATAACTGCTTTCAATCATGTAATGCAGATCTGATGCCAAAAGAAAAATGTTAAGAGTATGGCCAGTGAATTTTAAATAACAATCATTGATTGCTCCTGAACTCTGAGAGTCTATTCTGCTACCAACTTTTTTTAATATAAACGTTCATGTCACTCGTATGTAATAATGTCGTTGTATTGATAGACATTCGATTTTCACGTTCAGGGAGTTAGATGATAGTGACAAGTAAGGTTAAAAGTAAACAAATCTGAAAATGGCGAGGACCAAGCACTTTTAAAGGACCAATCAATTTTTAGAGGCTAAAGACAATTGCAAGTGCAATGGGATGTTGACAATCACGATTTGAAAAAATCACTATAACCAGAACAAATACTGACAAGAAACAAATACAAAAAAACAGGACTGTGAAGATGAGCTTAGAAGAAAACAACTCACAAGAGCGAGCAGCACGTGCAGTACAAAATGCCAAAAGTTTGAAAAAATGGAGGCTAGAAAATTTTTTCCAAATAAGAAGAGTAGAGAGAACGGAAGGATCCTTTCTAGAATGTATACACCATGAAGGGACTCAGTTCCTAGATATGTCCAAAATACCCAGAGAGCAAGTACCAAGCACAGCAGAGGTCATGATTGCAATAAAGATTCTTTATCCAGACCAGGTAAAAAGAATATACTCGATAAACAGGGAAGGCTATAAAGGATACATGTTAAGATCAATGGATAAGGAACCAGTACTACCCTTGGGAGAAATGACAATTAAAGAGATACCTGTTACAGTAAGGAAACCACCACCAATCCTGAAGAAAATAAAAAAACAAACGGGAGAGTTATATTTGAGTGATATCCCTCTAGAGATACCCCTGGAAGCAACAAAGGAAAGATTCGAAGAGAAGTACAATATAAAGGTCATATCGGCCAGATTGGATACCATTCCCTTGACATCTATCTACAACGGGAATAGGATATTTGAAATAGAGAAAAGCCAGTTAAGAGACGTAAAAAGAGCTTTCTATTTATTCGGGTTTCTGACGAAAACATGGTACAAGGGCTGTATTTATCACAGAAAATGCAATAGATGTGGTCTAACGGGGCACACACCACATAAATGTCCAGGGAACTTGGACCAGCAACACCAGCAAGAAAAAAACCAACAGGATAAAACAGACTCAAGAACCGAAGTGGAAACAACAAAACAGCAAATAAGGCCCAAGACGCAGCATATAGAAAGCCAACAACTACCGAAGTTACCAGAGAAAACATCTACACAACAACAGCAACAACAATTAAGGCAGCCTAAACAACAAGATCCCAAAGATATCCAGCAGAGCAAGGAAGTACAACAGAAACAACAATCACAAACTTCTAAACAAAAGTCCACAGAAACACTGAAGACAGGCAATAAAACGAAACAAAATTCACAAACACAGCCGGGATCTAGCCAGGAAATAGACGCTAAAGGGAACAAACAACAGAATACTCAAATAAAAAGTCCAAAAAAACAACAGACAAATATACAAGCAACCCAAATAATGGAAACATCAGGAAAAAGTCCACAAAGTCATGAAATCAACAAACAGGCTCTGACATTGGCAACATTAGGATCACAAACAGGGACCGACACAGAGACAGAAAAAGAAAAAGAAATTAAGAGAGAAAAAAGGAGAGCGAAAAGAAGGAGGAAACTAGAAGCGGAAAAACAATGCAGGAAAGAAATGGAAGATTACTTTATAAAGGAGGATGAAATCATTGATGAGGAATGGAATCTGGAAAAACTGCGAGAACTGCGAGAAATGGAGGACTACTTTATTGAAAAAAAAAAAATACACATCTATAATAATAACATATATAAAAAAATATATATATATATATATATATATATATATAAATACACACACATACAAAAGAGACAAACACTACAAAATAGGAGTACATAAAAATTCGATAACAAATAAAACTTCAGACAAACTGTACTATAAGAAAAAAACAATACAATATAGCACAATTTGACATGTAGGGCAGGAGGGCCTCCCTAAATGGTCTGCAAAGATCAAACAGGGAGAGCACCCTCCCAAAAAAAAAAAAAAAAATTATACGTCACACGCAGTGACATCAGTTTCTAAAAATAGATTTTCGGACAAGGCGAACCAGCATAATGGTGACCAGTGATACTTTCCGTATTATTATTCTTACTGAAAACGATGTACCAGGCGCTAAATTTGTTCATCCGAATATAGATGAACATTCCAATATTCAGTTACAGCGATAGTTAGAATGTCGAGGCCTGCCCAAAAAATGGAAAAAAAGCATCCTGCTTAAAAGATGAGTCAAAACAAGTAATACACAAGTCGGGACCTAGTGTATTTTCAAATTTTCTCACACAAAGTGACACATATCTTTACATCATTCTTATAGGAATCAATTTTAGATGTGTTCAATTGAGAGAATTGTTATGTCTATTTAATTTGCATTGTTTGTTAGATGTTTTAATTTTTTTTTATATTTAAATTTATGCTATTGTAATGTAACATTGCATGTTGGACTTAACCTTGTCCAAAATCAAATTCATTTTCTATCCTGACCTGAATTATTGATTTTACTATTATGTAAACAACTAATACATAACCCAAAAGCTTCCTATGAGTATGGGGTTAATATTGGGATCATTGTTAAAGAAGTAAACATACTTATTTGGGTCTTTTCTATGTTATTGGAATTCCCCTATAAATTTACCTGGCCTACTTGACATATTCTATATTCTGTATTATAGTTTTGGTAATAGACTTTCTAATTATAACTGAAATTTTATCTAGTAATACATTAGGATCGTTCTAGACGGTTATTTCCCATTAGGTAATAGCCTTTTTTTAGAGGATGCTATTTGTAACTCGAGATCAATTAGAGGACTATGTAATCTTGCTTTTTCCTACAGATTTGTGCTTTAATCTCTTAGCAGAATTAATTGCATTAATGTTGTGTCAAAAATTGATTAGGGCTGGAATTTCTTTATTCAAATTATTTAATTTAAGTGATTCCTCTCAGAAAGTTCAAAGTGCTCTTCAAAAATAACATTCTTGGAAATAGAAACTTGAATTCATACTGAAATCTCAAATAAGGATTTAATTCTTGGATTGCATTATTGCGATCCATCAAAGGACAGTTGGCACATCACCATTATACAGGCCACTACAGGCACATCACCACTTTCAGTGTTGGATTTAATTTGGATTTTCAATAAAGTTTATTCAGAAATATATTTATTAGGATTTATGTCTGTAATTCGAGGGTTATTTGGAATTTAATGCACAATACCGTAAGCTCTTTTTATTACATTTTCACTTTGTATTCCAGGGAAATGAATTATTTGCCGAATTTTAAAAGCTTGTTGCTTCTCCCTCTTTATTACTTATTTTAAGACACAGAGTCGTGATAGGATTCAATCTATTTGTTTAAAGTATTCATTGGAATTCCAAACTGCTTTAGTCAGGACTAAATCACAATTATTGTGAATTCATTAGAGACATTTTGGATTATATCATTGTGATACATTAAGACTGTTAGCACATCAACACTATTCCAGTATTTTGGATTATATCATTGTGATACATTAAGACTGTTAGCACATCAACACTATTCCAGTATTTGGTATATCAGCACTTTCAAAATTAAAAATTCATTCAGGATACTCTATACTTTTGGACTTTTATGATAGAACGTTTAGCACTATTTGGAATTTAGTTCACAATACTGTAAGTTCATTTTAAAATTTCTCCTGTATTCTGCGAAAATAAATTATTTGTTGAAGTTTACAAAGCCTGTTGGTTTTCGTTATTTTCTGTTAGTCATTTTAAGACCATAAATTAGTAACAAAAACATTAACGATTTGTATTTTAAAAAAGTTATCGAGTATCATGTGGATTACAAGGTTGCATTTTTAAATTATCTTGCGTCGATCGCAACAATCTATTACTGCACATTAGACCCCTTTGATCTTCCGCCGTGGGTGAAGTACTATGTAACATATGTTCTACCCGCTCTGTCTATCTCTCGATGAATTACGTCATATCATGAAAAAATAAAATATTCAGAATCCATGGAGCTAATATAACAGAATGTAATATTATATATATAAATCTCCGACTTCAAGGGATTGTCTTTCTTGAGAAACAATCGAACTAGGAATAATAGTAAAATATATTGCTTAATTATAATTGTGTGTCTTATAATTTCAAAACTACAGTTACAACTAGGGACAGTAATTTTGTCATTATTATTTATTATTTTCTCTCTCCTTGATTTAAGCAGAAGATTGTTCGAACCAGCACTTTCTTTTGATTTGTTTTCGTCTCATCTGTAGGGCAAATCCTATACATAAACATATGTGGATATGACACCTTAAGTTGTGTGAAAACATTTGCCAGGCACAGAACGGATGAGTTTCATCTAGTGGGTTTTAATCACATAGAGAGTGTTCAGGCAAATGCCATATACAGCAATTATTCTTACATGATCATATACTAAGCAAATATTATAAGTCTGACAGCTGCATAAAGGAGATATAAGAAACGGAAAATACCATATGTCAAACAGTATGTAGATTACTCAGTATTTAAACACACGACATGTAGCAAAAACTCACCGTCAAACCGGCGATGTAAGAAATGTATGAATGAATGATCAGCATTGCTGTCTCATTTCCGTGTTCTTGCCTTTGTTTTATGAATAGGGAAGGGACTTTACTCTCATTTCCTTGGCATGATATGTCGCCTAAAGTGCCATTAAACCCAATATAAACAAAATAAATGGACGGTATGCTATAAACTACACTGATGCACAAGAATCACCACATCCTTCCCTAAAAATATATGGAGGTAATTGGCTATTGATAAAAGAAGTAAATATGTACGATACACGCATTTAAGGTATCTTGAATAAATTAAATAAATATGGATTATTAGTATTGATGAGTAGATAGGTGTTTCATAACCTTCTTCTTTCATCTACATGTTCCAAATACCCATTCTTAAAAATTCTGGAGTTTTCTGCATATATTTAGCAAACACGAGTTCCTTTGGTTGTTGTAAAAATGAACATTCAACGAATAATCTTTTATTTCCTTTGCTTCAAACATAATGCTCCGCTGCATTGATCCAACATTGTCACATCATATCTATACGTGTACCCACAAGCAGTCATCTGCAGTACTTGCCTATTGTGATCCAGGTATTGCTGGATGCCACATATGGGAATTATTTATTCAAACATTGCTGTGTATTTCATAGCTGTGTCCAATGTTATTCCTATTTGAACAGATTCAGCGCACTTAATGGAAGCGAACGCCATCTGGCTCGTACATTAAGTGTCATTAATAATGGTCGATGTGAGATGGTGTTTATATCAATGTGGACACAACATTAAGACAATCTTGGCTTGAAGTCAGACAGGAAATATACGTAAATCATCCTGTTAGATTAAGTATTAATAGGAGGAAATTCGCCTGAATTATCTTATTCAGACAAAAACAGAATATTGAAATCGTATCATATCATTTGCAAGAGGAATTATTTAAAGAATTTTACTGCCTAATTACAAACCGGCATTTATTTTCCACAGGTTGTTGTTTGTGGTCAAATATTAGATACATAACGTTACGCAATTTTATCTTTCAAGGAATGTCTTTTAAGAAATGTTTCCGACATTGTTCCTGCTGTCAGAAAAGACTTCACTTTATGTTTGTTGCTTTAATCTCCTTAGTTTTGGCTTCATTTTACACGATTATAAATAACGAGGAGATGTTGAGATCCTCCAATGTTCGTCCTTGGATAAGAGGACTTTCACTTATTGATAACGTCGAAATGCATAACTACAGTTCAAGTCTTGACCAGCTGGACGCATGGATATCACCTGATGGATTATTTTCACCTGAATGCAACCTGTCAGAGGTCACCCAGGCGCTCAGAAATGCTAAAATCCATGGAGTGAAATTACTGAAACTGCAAACTTCTTACAAGTGGCAGATAATCCTGGAAGGCGGGCACAGGGCTGTTTACAAACCAATGCTTCTGTAAGTACATACGTGGTTTGGAAGCTTTCTTTGATCCCACGCCGCAATCAAGTAACGCAATTGACTCTAATCTTGAACGTTAAACAACTTATTATCTTTGTAAAAAAATTTGACCAATTCAACAATTCTTCTGTCAGTAATAACTTTTAATTTTCATCTAAAATGTTATCAACTTTTATTTTTATATTTTTTCTTTTGTCTTGCCGTAGGACGTTGTCGTATGCAATGTTTAGCACGTTCTTATTGTAGCATGTCTGGATTGAAAAGGTCAGCCCGTGTTGTCATGTTTGCTTTTTACATAATATTGTTTACACGAATAGTTATCTTTCCCTTATAGTATTTATAGTGTTACATCTACCTTGCTTTGAGCTGTGGAGTCCGATACAGCAGCAGCTTTTTAATTAATATTTTTCAACGTTTTCCTCATATTTAAGTGGACTTTGTATGCTGAAAGTTGTCATGATTTGGAAATAGGTGGTCTTCGGTAATATATCACTCTTACAAGCTCTACGCATGCTACAAACTTTCTTAAATTCATGCTCAATCTTTTAAAACACCAACAAAAATCTGAAATATTTGTATTAATTTCTTGCGTTCCTAATCACCGATAACAGTTGAGGATATCGATAAAAGTGTATCACAGTGTAGATAAAAATGAATGATAGTATACTAAATGAATATCTATTAAAAAAAAACACACCAGATTTAATAATACCTTTTCATATCCATTGTTTTCAAATGTATTCTTGATTCTTATCCCGGAATCATGGTTTGAAGGCATCATAAGATGTATTTCTAAACAAAATGAGGCTACAATCAAACCTAAAAATTATCGGCCGATTACGATCCCGATCTGTTTTAGTACGTTGCTTTACGGCTATACTGAACCACGGATCAAAGTATTTTTACGTGTTGCCACCCTTCAACAGTTCACATTTTTTCTATACCTGTATTATCAGACATTTTGAGACAAAAACAGGAGAAAAAAACCTCCTTTACTGATTTTAGCAAGGATTTTGATTCAACATGGAGGTCGGATCTATGGCGAACGTTATTGTAAAACAGTATAAAAAGCAAGTTTTAGTTGTTCTCAATTTCAATCAAAATATAAAATATTGTGTGATGTTTGCTAGACAAAAATCTATGTTTCTTGAAAGATTGTATGGTGTTAAGCGAAGTGGAGATCTCTCGCCGATAATATTTGAGCTCTTTCTAGACGACATGGAATGTTTTCTGCAACAGAATGATTGCACAAGAACTGTACTAGAAATAGAAGGTTCCAAAGCTGAAATGTACCTGAAACGATTTATTTTACAATATGCAGATGACACGTAATATTCTCGTGCCCTGCAGACTCTTTCCTAGCAAGCCTTGCTGTTATCGTTGAGTACACTTCAGTTTATGACTAAACATCAATATGAACCAGAACAAAAATGATTATTTTTTATTCATATAATTCGACGCAATTTGAATTCAAACGCGGTGAAGATAACATTGTTATCTTTGTGGAATTTAATTACCAGGGCGCTTTGCTCTCAACAAAACTCGGCTGTTTTTAAAATCCATATATCACAGCGTTGAACAATCATAAGAAGTCACACATATTTAATATGGAAGAATAAAGAATCCGCACATTCACTAAGATTTATAGTTACAACTACTCGATCACACAGTTTGACCTCATTTGCGGTACAGAAGTAAAGTTCAGAGGATTAGATAATTCCCAATTTTTTGGAAAATGTTTACCTTGAAGTCCTAGAATTTTTAACAAAACTGAAAGAGTACACTCATTATATTTCTGTATTCAGAAGTTGGTATGAAGGCAAGTGATACTTACATTAAACTCTGCATTTCTGGAATTTCTTTTATCTCAATAATAAAAGGAAAAAGAAAACTCCAAACTATCCCAAAACTATTCAATATCATGTTGAGTAATATACATTATAATTTTATTTACAAATGGTCTTATTATATACTAAAACAGCTTGATTCAGTTGGAATAATTGGTATATATATATATATATATATATATATATATATATATATATATATATACCAGCAAAACACAATATATATATATATATATATATATATATATATATATATATATATATATATATATATATATATATATATATATATATATATATATGATGTGCCGTGTGTATATATCAATATGTTAATTTTGATAATGTACAATTTACATTATGTTTTAAATCATAGGATAGTAATGTACATCCTGTTTCGTTTCTGTCATATATCTGTATCATAATATGATCAGTAATTCCCTTGATACACAGGGGTACCTAAATATATGTTAGCAATGCGTTGTTAGCATGTGCCGCCTACACGTGGCACGATACATTAATGCCAAATAAAGGTTCTCTTCTCTTTTCTGCGGCAAGTTATTGTGGCTGAATACGCTATCACAGTACATACGTTATAGTAGTTTTCGTTTCGACTCATCGTACTTACTGCTACTTTTCTTTTGATCTTTCATTCATCATTGAGCTTGAAGTACTACTTTGCTTTGATGTTTCTGTCGGGGATTACGCTGTTGCCTGCACACGTTTGCTGTTAAATCATGAGGAATGCATTGGAGTCATTCAACAGTTCTAACTCCACACCACAAATCTTGGAAGAAATGTTTGCTAATCCGGGACCACCGTTATAATGAGTTGATCTGGCGTCGCATTTATTCCTAAACTCTTCACATATATCATGCAACATCAAAGTGTTTCATTACCAATTCCATTAGCTGACTATCGTATCCAGCAAGTTGTGACTTAAAATTATGCATTTTCCATATATAAAGTTCAAATTGTAATCGGCATTTCATGCCTGTCTAATTTTCCCTATCCTTTACTTATTTCAACGTGTTCCAAATAGCCATGCATGACCATTCTGGAGTTTTCTGCATTTATACAGCAACAAGGGTTCCTTTGGTCGTCGTAGAGAGGATCATTCAACGATTAGTCTTTTATTTTCGTTGATTGAAAAATGATGTTCTGATGCATTGATCCAAGATTCTTCCCGCACAGTCACACCTTACCCACAAGTGGACATCTGCAATACATGTCTAGTGTGATTCAGGCGTTACAACATATGGGAATTACTTATTCAAACATTGCTGTGTATCTAATTGATTTGTCTTTTTCTATTCCTGTTTATACAGCAAATGTTTATTTTGCAATAGCTTATAATCGGAAGATTATACGCATGAAGTGAGACAATCTTTTCCGATTGAAATTAAATTAGTGCTTACTTAATTCACAGTAACGACACCTGGTTCACTTTCACACATTGCTTCAATGCATGCATTAAGTGTCAGGAAGGTTCAGCGTGTGATGGAGTTTATATGAAGGTGGACACAACGTTAAGCCAGTCTTACCTTGAAGTCTGGCTCTTTTTAAGTTTAATATACATACCATTTTCCCATCATGGATAATACACACACAGAAGACTTGTGAACACAGCTGAGTGTTATTGTTTATGTCATCTTTTTGGTCATTGGAATTGTATTTTGGACAAACGATTTTAAATGACGGCAGCAGAAAATTCACATTATAATGAATTATACATGAAAGTGTTACGACTCTCTGGTCTTAAACTAGGTGACATAAAGAAGCAAAACCAAAACGTTTTGTAAAACAACAAATAATGAAGAGCTGCAAGTCAAAAAATGAAAATGTAAAAAGACCTTACAGTCCTGTGAATCTAATCCAAATTAATCATAAAAGTTCAATCACAAGTCCAAGAGAATAAAACTTTCCGAAATGAATTCCAGGTCCAGATAATGCTTATGTACCAATCGCCTTGAATGTTCTAATGTGAGAGCATTCTTGATTTTTTGCAATGGCATTGTCCCAAAGTCTTTGCATGAATTTACACACACACACACACACACACACACACACACACACACACACAGATATATATATATATATATATATATATATATATATATATATATATATATATATATATAAACGATTCTTCTAAACACAACATTAAACACTTCTGCAAACTGAAAATCAAATATGAATAATAATAAAAATTGAAATCGAAATAATTGTTCACTTCACTCGTTACATACGTCTCCACGAACATATTACGAATCTGTCTCTCAATTCATTCCCATGTGACATTTTATAATTCATCCCACATTCTCAGTAACACCGGTGGGAAACTATTCCAACTGTGCACATCTTAATATCAAGGCTATAAACAATATATTTATAACATCACTATCCCAAAAGAGAATCTACGATCAGTGACAATAATTAAACACACAATAAAGATATACATACAAAACAGTACCTTGATTAAAATATTGTAATTACAGATACGTAAAATATATAATCAGCTGCCTCTATATACAATTTAATTTCTGCTGCTTCCCAAAATTTCAGCTAATATTGATCAAGCTGATTTCGAGCTGTTTTATTCGAATTTATTTCAGCATTGTTTAGCGGATAGGCATCTGGGCTCGTGAAGTAGGATGCTGGATCATTGGTGCTGTTACTCTGCTTTGAATGAATTACAACTCTGTTATCTCTTGATTGTATTGGTGCCATTTTAATATCAATTTCAGCCCAGCTTGTATATCAAGCATACAAAACCTTATATTCCACGTTGTTCTAATTGGCCAAAAGCCCATAGACAAGTGAGTTACGGCTCGGGCGCTTGCAAACTAGCTACTGTTACTCCAGGTATTTTGCCATTTGACACAGTTCAATTGCTTTCTCAGTCTGAGTCAGAGTTGGAAGATTAGCAAATGATGTGTTGGTTTCCTCTTGGGATAGTCCCCGAGATGTGTGGATCATTTTGCTTCAGATTGTGACAATTTTGGTCTCACAATCAGTATCAAGAAGACAGAGGTGATACATCAGCCTACACCAGAAAAGCTTTACATAGAGCCTGCCATCAAAAAGAATTGCCAAACGTTCCTGGCAGCGACAAGTTCATCTACTTCGGCAGTACACTATCAGGTATACGCATCGATGACGAAACCAGCACCATGGTTTTCAGTAAATTACGCACAATATATGGTGGAGCTGAGAAATCACTATGCAAATACAATTGAAGGTCAACAAAGCCTATGTATCCTGCTGTATGCAAGCGAAACCTGGACGGTGTACAGACGAACCAAAAAGCTGAACCATTTTACAAGGGCTGCTTGTAGAAGTTAATGAGGATAAGAAGGCAGAATAAAGTCCCAGACGCTGTGGTTCTCACACAGGCATTCTAATTTGTCAGAGCTAAAATGGGAAGGCCACATTACTAGAATGTCAGACAAGCAAAGACGATCTTCTATGACTGATAGAAAGAGATAAGCGATCTAATGTAGGTCTCCAGAAACGCTTCAAACACTCCTTCAATTCATCCTAGAAACACTTTAACAGTGATCTTGAGTCTTCGGAAGATGTGACACATAATCGTTCAACTTGCCCTAGTTTCATCCTTACTGGATCTACAGACTATGAGATGAGGAGAACTGCATATGCTGTGCTGAAGCGGGAGCAGCCTGAATCTCGGAGCTGCAGCACATTCTGTCTAACCCAAGAACCATCTCCTGTCCAGTGTGTCGTACACAGTTGACCTGAAATTTGTTTTCGTGCCGGTACGTAAGTTTGCCATAATGTATATTTTGCATGCTATGCACGAACAACTTCTTTATTAACATCAGGCTCTTTTGCTAATTTGTTAACGGCTGAGACGTATTTCCAAAAACAACGGGGACTGTAATATGTAGTGGACAAGGTCCACTAAAAGATAATTTAGAATTATTTGCGATCAATCTTACGATCAGTGAGCAAGCAGATCCAACTGTGATTCACTAGTGAATTGCTAGTTAATCAGCAACACGTGTAATGTTTTTCCATTGCACTGCTTACATCTCCACTTAGCGATCTGTTCTCCCATGCTAGGACTGGAGCCTATGGCTCCCACTCTATTATTTAAATGAATAAGATTTACATCAGCCATATGCCTGTCGCGAATATTGTTTGAAGTTGAATACGCGAAATCATATCGGTAACAAGCGTGATTAACTTGATTTTTGGGATATTCGCCAGCTTTTGGTTTTGGTCATTTCTATCCAACCATGTATCTAATCACATTCCAGGTCCATGACAGTTGTATCTGGGGATATGTCTTTTCTGTTGTTTTTTTTTTTTTTTTTTTTTCTTTTTTTTCCGGGATATTTTGCGACTGGCAATCATAATAGTGTACTCCTGGACGATGCTATGCCACCAAGTCGCGATTGTTTCTATCAGTGTACGACATCGAACACAATATGAACTTGTAATATTTTACATTACATTGTTTAAGCCAGTGTGTAAACACTCCATGAGCGGGCTTGACGTAATCGACATTTCAACACGTATAAACACTCCACCGCAGAACATCGTCCATTATACACAAATTCTATCAGAGCAATCATCATAGGTTCATGGTCATGAAAGTAGTAGTTATTAAATAATATCATTCGATAGCTCCATTAAAATAAATTATATTTGATTGCACCATCTGCTGATGATCAATTGTCTTGTGATGTGCTAAATGGTTTCAACGATACTTAAGTATTTAAATCGACCGGTCCATTTCATCAATAACGTCCACGAAGCACCCACCATTGATGACGTACACGATTCTGTGGTAAATCTTGTCGTGTACTTTTACCTTATATTGAGCAAAGAGACTAATTCTCAACAGATATTTTCACGTGGGAGACACATAAACATTGATGTGATTTACGTTGCCCCCAGATATATAGTTGATATATATTTTTTACCGAGTAATTACAGTATATCAGTGAAAGAAAACTGATGACGCGACAGTGACGAGACTGCTTTTATCGCTACTATGGCAATATCACTTTTGGAACTTATTTTTTACAATTTTTGGACATTTATGTGCCCTTTTGTATATTATTCAAACATTTATTTCCATATTGAGACATATTTCATTTTTTCTTATGTTCCTTCTCTCTCTCCCTTCCTCTATCTATCCTTCCACATCACGATGTACATATCTAAAATATGTCAACTGTACACCATCTAGTGTACATTTAGGCAGTCAGTGAGGTGCCATCAAGAAATACCTAAAAACGAACTCCAAACAGCAATAAGATAAAACTGTTAGTGACATATCTACATATCCTGTTGCAACGTCGTGTCACCCATACAGTATTATGTACATGGAATATTCTAAGGCAAACTGTACAAATTCTTAGAAAATTCGTAATTAAATACAGTGATAAATTGTTTCAAGAAGCAATTTAACTTGCATCACAATCGTGTTTAAAAACGGTGGGTAAATCTGGTGTTGATTAGTGCTGAATGAAAACTGAAATTAAATGGCAATGGATAATCGGATGCAGCGTCTGCTACCGAACAAGACTGCAAGCTTGCTAAGACCACAGAAAAAAATTACATTTGAATGAAGAAATAAGCAAAATTTAGAACAAAAATCCTTACCATTAAGCAATGAATACATTCTTTTGTTTAAAGATGATACGTTCTGAATTCTATCAAATATAACTGCTCTGTAATGTTTCTACATTACCCCATTCTAACATTATCAACCCGCCTATAAAATTTAACGAAAACAAACATCTGCTCAGTTTTGTTCAAATACAGTGATTAGTTTGGCAAAAAATGCTGTTTGAAGCATGATCTGTACAAGCTACATTTATAAACCGTCGCTGTCCCAAGCTTATTGTAAAATTTAGTAACTTCTTTTCATCGATGTTGCAATGCAGTTATATTGCATTAGCATAGAATGGAGAAAACCCATGCAAATAGACACTTTTGCCTTTATGATAATACATAATGATCAGAAAATCTGTGTTTAGTAGATATACGGAAGTATTTCACTCATGAAGTAGGAACCTTTTGCATTGTTCCTCGTAGTTCTGCCACTCATGAGATAACGATGTTTCCACTTCAAGAGTGAACTATATGTGTATATCTACTAGAAAAAAAAA
>JAECUM010011413.1:0-86537 GCA_016617855.1 Megalonaias nervosa | reverse complement strand
TGCAATTTCGTAAATCAGAAAATAGATACACCTTACCCTCCGATTATAGATTCATAAAGATAATCCAACAGGCGATGTTACGATCCCTCGCGGCAATCACGGATACGCAGGTGAAATTATTTGTGCCGTTATCACGGGCCATCGAGCGGGTTAGGTTAGAATTATCTCACGAATACGAAACGAAAAGACTCGTACACGCTCGTATAAAACAGCTGAAAGATATCATGGCGATGACTGAGTTGATAAACGAAGATGCGGAAGAATTACTGGCTAAAGATAAAGACGGTGACTTCGTCACTGAGTGTGACTGTAGTGACTGCGTCACTAGTGACAACGAAACTAATAGTGTTGTATCAGAATAATTCATTTCTGATCCCCTTGACAACGTCAAGAATAAAATAATGGGGTAAAAAAAATAATTATTTAATATTTTTTTTTTGTTTCTCGTTGCGGAATCACTCTAAGATCTCAAATACAAGTTTACATTCAGCGACTCCGACCTAAGATCGAGCAAGTGGCCAGACTGGTCAGTAAGTTTGAAATTTATCCGTGATAAGAGACGACTGTGACATTTCAGATAAACAACATTGATTGGTTCTGATACAATCAAATAACCTGGAGGGACTTGAGGGGTTAACGAGTAGAGAATGTATCCTTGTTGGGCCTGATTGGATTTATCAGTGTCAACTTGATAACTGCCGTCGACGGCGTCACATACTAGATTGACAGCGATCGTTGATGTGATGTTGACGATACCCGGTGAAACATGACGGCCTTCGCTGTATGGATTATTATTATATCTGAGAATACTCGCAGGTGGGGCTATTCTTCTCCACGATTCGAGGATTTTTGGAAAAGTTTCCACGATAAAATTAACAATCGAGGGTTTTAATTGATCGAGTTTAAGAAATCCTTTATAATATCTTTCTTCACGAAACTCAGCTCTGCCTTCGTATTCACCTGGAATATCTCTCCATTCTATACGTGCATTTTCGTCTATAGCACGTTTAACATACTCAGTATCAGTTAAATAATGATTCATATGTTGGATTGATTCTATATTTTTTTTTTTTACATCCTCGTTGTATTTTTGCATTAAATCAGCAAATAAATTTTTAACATTAATAAACATCCGATCAAGTTCTTCTACTACTAATCGAAGTACATTATTTTGAAGCGCCATGGTGTATTCTGAACTTCCTAAGACACTTTTGTCACGAATAATCCATGGTTCATATTTTCGATATTCTGGAGTTTTAATAAACTTTTGATCCATAGTGAGAAATTCATCTTGGCGTGGTTCAGCAGGACCTTCATATGGAGGCGCGACATCAGGCCATCCTAACACTGATCTAATCGTGGATTGATAAATGTCAACTTGATAATCCGGTGATAATATTTCAACGGCCGACGACAACGTTGGCTCGTGGACGGTAATGGCAATCTTTGATTCTTTTCCTGTGATGGATTTAATTCTGCGCTGAAATTCTTCATTGATTTGTTCAATTTGATAACTGCCTGTTGGAATACTAACTACTTGCCAATCAGGAGTTCCATCGGTTTTGTTTTTATTTGCAAATACTAATGAATTATTCGGTTGTAGTCCACCAAACGACGTTGACCTAATATTTGGCCAACTATAATAAACCCGTAATTACGTCAATGCCATCTCGGAAGCTGAAATTACAGTTGGAAAATTAGTACTGAATTCAGGCGAAGTTGAACTCGCTGATATCATTGTGGTTCTTACCGGAGCAGTATTAGTGACGATCTGTTGTAGTAATTCCCTTGACTCAGCCATTATTATATTATTATTGTTTTAAATCCTGTTCAGGAATTTTTTCATTAACGACGACGGTGACCGCGTCGTTGACGTTGAATACTTCATTGTAGATCTTTATTGCGATACTGAATTCTTCGTCAGATATTATTCCGCCATTGAGCGACGAAGAAATCATCAATGATAATTTGGAATATGCGGTCGTTGCTGTGTGTAATTTCATCGTGTACTCGTTCAATTTTTCATTCGTGCACGTATTTATCTTCTTCGCGATTATGTCAAATATTCCAGCGATCGACGTTGACGATGAAACAATGATTGTTACAACGATCGGCGCCGTCATCGTCGATAGCGATGCTATCGTTGATAATACTACGCCGGTTTCAGCAACTAGCGTAGAAACCGAATAAACCATGATATCAACGACGGTTGCACGTCTACGATACTTCTTTATTTTTGCTGTGTAATTATCGATGATGGTTTTTAATTTATTCTGCCATGTCGTTACTTGATCGTATCTGTATCGCTGAACGTCTATCATTATACTTTAGTTGTTGTCTAAGACAGTGATAAATTCCAGACACCACCAGTAACGTCTCGGGGGTATTTCCGTTGATATCAACGTAAATGTTTCTTTGGTGTCCTTGGTTAGCATCACCAGTAGAGGATTAGGATATACATTAGGCGATGATGAAGTGGCTGCAGTAATTTCCAACCCATACATGGACAACCTGTATAATCCAGTTACTTCTGCGGTATGTTCGAGACTGTTATCGCGCGGTGTCCACGTTGATACCCCAGACGCCACCGTGTACGTGATGTTGCTAATTTGTTTATGTGGAATTTTAATCAGATTCGTTTTTTCAGTGATATTAGGAATTCCACTGACAATATCATTGAGTTTTGTATTTACATCTTTGAGTTTAATATCAACGACTGATGGTTTTCCAAAGAATTCTTCAGCGATATCATTAAGTTTTTGAAATTTTTTACGAGTATTTGTAAACATATTTACATGAACGTCATACTCGACTCGAAGTGTATTTACTCTATCATTGATCGTGGTGTCGCTATCATCCACATATTTCTTCGTTGCGGCATCTTCGTCGCCGTCTGGTGATCGTAGAGCAACAATTTTATTTGAATTCATGTTAATTTCGCCGGTCATAATACCCCCGGTGGATTTTAAACGATCAGAAACACTTCTTCGAATTTCATCTCGAATTCCTGTAATAGATACAGATGAATCTCTGATAGTTCCGATGTTAGTAAACGTTGCAATGTTACCTTCGGTTGATCCAAGAACTCTACGAAGAATTTCAGTCCATTTGAGATTACACATTTTTAGAACTCCAAATTGGTCTTGAAATACAACGACTTCATTGGCGTCTACGGATGTTAAATTCGTCAATGATGCAAAGTCGTCCTTGGTAACGTAATCTGATAAATCTATGTTGAGTTGTTTTTTACCAGGCGCCGCAGCAGGTCTTCCGCAGATATCTACCATTATATGATTAGCGATTATTTAATGTATATTCATGTACAACCTTATGAGGTGGTTTCGTTGATCTTGATACAGCATCAAGTACTGCTAGTGCTTCGCGGCCACATATTGGTGGATCCGTTAATGTTTGTGTTGGCAGCGTTGAATACCAGATTGGAATATTTTGAAATCTACCGATTTATTTTAAAAATTCTTTTGGTGGCGCCAACCCATACGAATCAAAATAAATAATTCCACGTGGATCAATGGCGTATGCGACCCAATGAGTACCTGGCCCCGTTCATGAATCAAGATTGATAATACCTGTTTCTGACAGTGCCGGATTTTTTGGTAATTGATCACGCATATAAACACCTCTAAATTTTTTTTATATTTAACTGATTAGCGGCGTTGATAAGGTCAAAATTCGATAATGGAACTATCGTCAACGGCGTCATCGTTGAGTCCCTGGAATTCTTAATCCGCGTCCCCAAAAGTTGTTTGGTCGAGACCCTGGAAGTCTCAGACCGTGACCTTTTCGTTTCCTTTTTTTAATCCTTTTCCTGTTGCTTTCTTTAATGCCATTCCGGCCGCAGTTCCAACTGCACCTAACGCAGCAGCTTTTGCAACAGATGGAGCGGCTGCGGCTATCAACGCTGGGATAGCTGCGAGAAGCGGAAATATTCCTCCGGTCTTAATAGAATCCTTGATGGCGCCCGCAGAAAGATTTAATCGTATTCCTTTATTGGCGTGTTTAGCTTCGTTGAATCTCTTAAATTGACGTTCGGTCAACGATAATTTATTTGCACCGGACATTTGATCGTGTTTTAATGTAACTTTTGTTCCACATCGTGATGCCGACGACGATTGTAATCGTTTAATCTGACCCGGGGTCAGACTGACACTAACATGATGATATGACATTTATGATATATATACTGATTTAAATCAGCGTTTGCATATTCTCTACGGGAGCATCAACGACTCTCATGCGGCCACCAACACCTTCAAGTAACATTGCTTTATCGGATAATATAACTGCGATTGCTCTGTAACTACCATTAACAACAGGTAATTCTGCTACACGAGCTCGAAAGTGAATATCAACGACAGACTGTCTAAACAAATCCAAATGTTCCAGTGAAAAGTAATAAATCGGATATAGCGTTGTAAAATCTAACTGTGATATTTGTAAACCAATATCAACATTTTGATCACGCCCCATAAATGACATCAATCGATGATATGCACGCGCTACATGATTTTGATTAAAATTTAATAAAATATCCTCGGATGGTTCTTGATGACCGTTTATTCGCAACGACGCCTCGGAAACACCGAGTTTGTCAAATATCATTAAACTACGTGTTTGATCATTTACTCGTCTAGTATCTTGAAGCGCAACGAATATATGTCGCGGCGCAAAGATACCTTGTTGTGATGCTATTTGCCACGTAAATAAACCAACAATGGAACTTTGAATAGCATCTGTAGTTATTGTTAGCCAAGACAACGTTGACTTGCCGCCGCTAGACATAAAAGCGAGCAACCGATCTTCGGCGGTTATCGCTGGAGTCATTACTGGCATCCACAATGAAAGTTTTGTTAGATTTACTTCACCAGCATCACCGGCAGGTCGCCATATTGCATCATCGTCGGTTGCTTTCCTGACAAGTACAACTGTATGTTTGGCTCCAAAAATGACCTTTCGTACGTGTCTGCAGAATCCAAAGATATGTGATAATGGAATTGCACAAGAAAATCTTCTGTGGTCTCCCAGCAACATTGACCGGCGTGCTGAAAATCCCAAGTTGAAATTCACGTTAGCACTTTGTATTATTGAAAATGCAGCACCGGGCCGAGCTATCATTCCAGCTGGTTGTGGATCAGATGCAGTATCACGCGGTGTTTGTACTAAATTATATTGCCTATAATCAGGATTATTAGAAGTATCCTTGTAAAACACCATTGATGGACCAGCTGATCTTGAAAAATCGTCGCTGTATCGCGCAAGACCAAGTAATGTCGTGGCGACGTCAACATCTTTTTGAATTGATTCAATATTTCTTCCGTCGATCATGTATGTGGCGCTGTCAAACAACGCCATGACACCGTTGTTGACAAAACCAACACTATCATTGGCGCCGTATTCAGTATCATCTGCTTTTACAAGTTCACCTTCGACTTCGATAAATGCCTCCGCAGGCAAGAAATATTTACTTGTATCTTGAACTTGTAATTCTATTCGTCCACGCTGATTTGGTATTCGAGCATCGTAAGAATAATATTGATAATCACGCACAGACTCATCCTTGAGAACTGGTGCGTCCACGTCAAATGCGGGATTGGATACACGTTTGAACATTTCTATGTTATTAATCATCGTCTAATACGAAGACCATTTCCTGCTATCAAACTTGCTGCTACATTTTTTTCCCCCTCTTCGGCTAACTCCGCTAGTTTTTGATTTGCAGCTTGATTTATTACTTTACTAACACTTGCAGGCATCGCTTCAGTGCTGGCTAATTTTACGGGTTGAGATTTTCGTCGTATTAATCGTGCTAGGCTATCTTTGATGGCAGAAAATACTTTACTAGTAACGTCACCAACAGTACTAATACCTTTTTCACGAATAACGTCAATAGCTTTCATGCCTAATTGCTTTGTAATCGGTATTGCTTTTGGGGCAATTCTCGGAAATAAACCCTTAGCAACATCACCAAATCCATCTCCATAGTATGTCTCGTACGCAGGTAATCTTGAATTTACCACTCTTACCATAATTGGTCTACGTTGATTAGCGTGTATGATCATCTATTATAATAATAATATCTAACTGTTTAATCAGTGACTTAGTCACTGTAATAATCATCGGTAATTTCATCAATGAGAGACCGATACACGCTAATATCCATGATGCCGCCGGTAAATAATCGTTGACAAATGGATGTGATTTCGTTAATAATTTCTGGAGAATTATTACCAGCTCGTTTTCCACCAACAAGAACTTCTAATCTGCCTACGTCAGCTACAACACTGTTGGGACAAGTGATTCCACTGCCAGTTTTCTTACCAAACGGTGAAAAATAAGACGATACACAACCAAATAAACCTCGAGTCTGATCGCCTTCTGGAGTTCTTTTAATTTTTTTTTCCTCTAAAAATTTTCTTCGTATCAACGTTACATTTTCTTTAAAATCATCATAATTACCAAAGTCATCTACGTCTTCGATGCCTCTAGAAACTAAATATACAGCCATAATCCAATTATCAGGATCAAACTTGTCAACGTATACAGGTTCTAAATATTTATTTCGGGATTCGTACTTTGCTGCGATAGTTTCTGTATATTTCGGATCTTGGATGGTTTCAATGGATCCAGGTTTAAAATAATTAATTACGGATCTTTCTTTTACTTTTTCTTTTGGTTCTTCTGGTTCTTGTTGTTGTTGTTGTATTCGCTGAAAAGCCAACGTCATATTTTTTAGCGCTGTAGCGTAAGCAGCGTATCTTTTATCGGTAGTTCGAGCTTGATCGACATCAAAACGTAAACGAAAAATCCATTTGTGCCATTGCTCGTGTGAGATAGGATCATCGGGGTACTCGGGTTTTAAATATCTTCTCCGGTTATCATAGGTTAAAAAAGCAGTTTCAGCTAATTCAGGTATATTATACTTTGCAATGCTGACAATAATTTAACCCTGGCGCTGGCTTGTGCTTCTGATTCTTGTTGAGCATCATCCTCCGCTTGATCTGTCTCCAGTGACTCCATCACCGTTGGCTGAGCCGCAGCTATTTCAGCGGGAAGTTCTCGTCAACGCCGAAGTAACAGCGCGAACTCACCCAGTAACGTTGTCACCGGTGATTTTCATCACGGAAAGTTAGAGGGTTCAGTTTGACGTTATTGACCTTTTTTTAAAATTTTTTTCGTGTGAAATCTTTGTTTTAGATATGTTTGCTCGAATCCCATTTGTAGGGTTCACCCTCCCTGCTGCTGCTCTGTGGTATAACAGTGTCAAATTTAATGCATTTTTAACAATTGATATCGAAGATGATTGTGATTACATGTTTCTGCAGGGGTCCCTAGTGGCCGAGTGGTCTAAAGCGCTCACCTTTACGGATCACTACCATCTCGCCTCTGTTCTGCGTGGGTTCGAGTCTCGGGTTCGGCCAATGTGGGTATGTGAGAAAGCTTGCCAGAAACTTCTCGTGGGTCGGTGATTCTTTCCGGGGTATTCCCGGGTTCTTCCTCCACTATTTATACTGGCCGCCATGTATAGCCTACCTTGTGCTGAAAAATGGCGTTAAACCCGACATGTTTCTGCACACGTAAGGCATAAACGAAACATCAGTTTTCCTTGGCAATGATGTGGCAAGGCTTTGCATTTGATCCATCATTTGTACTGACGAATGTGTTCCACGTCGGTGTGTTCTGCCAGTATATCATGATGCCCTGTAGGTATTAGAGCATATTTACACACACAAGGATACAAAGAACAAACACAGATGTATTTGATTTCTTCTTTTTTAAATTCGTCCACTTAATACAGTAAACATGTCGCATTGGTTCGCATGACCCCCTAACGCCGAATGACTTCTTTGCCCTAAGCATCGTCGGTAGGGTCTTAGATCCATTTGCCAAAACCCGCAAGAGTGCCGGATCCCCGAAAGAGTTTTTCACGTCCTCCTGGAATTTTACTACAATTGAGACAATGAAAAAATTCACGTTCTTGTATACACTTCTTGCAAGCATGATGATCTGCGCAGAAATTAAAGGCGTGAATGTCGATCTCTTGCGTACATTCAATGTAAGAAAAAAGAATCCACTTGTTACTTTTCTTCTTGTGCTGATCTTTCTTGATGTCTTCCTCCAGTTCATTCTCATATGATTTTTTTGTTAAACGAAATCTTTTCTTTCCTGGTTCAAATCAGATGCCAACAAGTGGAGCACAATCTCAATAATTCGCAAACACTTTCTGTTGGAGGTTGACTTGCTTCACATAACAAAGGTTCTCTTGCAAGCCGAGCAATTAATTCGTTATTTTTCCTTCAGTAATTCATTGTTTGGAAGCTAAACAGCCCCGGCATCTCTCTCCAATATAAATGTGATGGACCCGACTACAAAATTCATTGTCCATTACTTACAATAATAAGCGTATCCATGTCATATTGTAATACTGGTAATGACGTCGATATGCTCTATACGATGATATATGTGAATATAATCTCCTTGTGATAAATCTGGTCCTTAAAACTCGAGAGCTCCGCAAACCACCTGAGGGTATACTTTCAATGTATAACGAGGGGCCAAGACGTCATGAAGTTTTTGCATTTCAGAAACGTCACACACCGTCTCTTTAGATATGCCTGCCTACTGTAAAAGGCCTTCTCCTCGTTCTTTGGCTCTGTCCGATTGTCGAATCCTTTTCCCTGTTCTTTTGCATTCGTTCTTCTCGGCATACTCTCAACCCATGATGATAGCATGGGCTAAACACATCTGGTCTTGAGTTGTTAATTTGGAAGATACTGAGTTTGGTACTGCGAATATCGTCCATCAGAAACACTTTTCTATGAGGATGTGAAACATGGGTAACGTGAAAAGTGATGTTTCCATCAGTCATGTTAAACCCGTCATTGGTTGTTGGTCGTGTTGACTTTTATCAATGACTTCGGATGGTGTTAATTCTGCCAGTGTACTAAACTCGATCCAGAAAGAAGACTTCAGACTGTCGGGAGTAATGGAGAGTCTAACACGATCGTCATCTTTAGCTTGGCATTGTCGTTTCAACGTTTCTGTCAAGGAATCCCACAAATATGTAATGAAACCTGTTGCTTTCTCGGGTGGCACTTCCTACTTGAACACTTTCAATTTTAACGTGTATGTGTAAGCATGATTCAAGATGTTTCTGGAAGTCAGATTTGTGTCTCTCGAATGTGATTATGTTTCTTTAACATTGTGAAAATAAATATCTTCATATTAAAATTCGTATGTATAAGGCACATCTTGACTGCTTACTTTAAAATCGAATATAAAAAATCGATGTCATCGTGTACAATCTTATATCGTCTACAGTGAAGTTGACCAAAATCGCGAATAAGCCTGCTTTTTATTTGAATGATTTGAATGACATATTGCTATGAAGCAGTTCGTGTGGAACTTCCATCCAGCAAAGCATGATAGAGCATAGCAGCAGGGAGGGTGGACCGACCCCCAACCCCTGTTTTGAATTTTCTAATGGTTTATTTTGAAAAAACAAAAACCGGAAAAAAAACAAAACAAAAAAACACGAACCTTCTATACCTAAAAAAAAACAAAAAAACGCTGGCGGCAGACTGACAGCCACCACTGAGTTTCTAATGATCTATTTTAAAAAAACTAACCTTCTATCAAATATTACAAAAAGAAGAGAGGCCCAGACGCTGCAAAGTTCCAGGGGTAAAAATAGTAGGGCCCCAGTGTGGTGTGTTAAGATTCTTTTTAATAAAATAACTGGCTTATTATTGAGCCACAACAACATGAATTGTCTTTTAAAACAAAGTAGTAATCGATAATGAGTATCCCTTGAAAAAATATAATACGATTGCTCGTGCACGTCGCTAGGTTTACTGATGCAAACGGTTTGATGAAGTACATTTTAGCATCTAATCTGTGAGTTACATAGCCAAGATAATATCGAGACCAATGCGATATCGTGTTGATGGATCATGTAAATTGATTGTAATGAATTTACGTGGGTTTTTAGCAACAGTGACGTAACTTTATATATTAGTTCCAAAATTCTTCTGCATAACAAGCGAGCGTGGCATATTGCATAACCACCGGACTGCAAAAACAGTCGGTCATATGTTTTAACCACACTACGGACTAATTTTTTTTATTTATTTTTTTTCGCGAGGAAGACAGCTGGGCTCGGTTGTGACGATGTAAACTGAAAGTCAGCTTGGCAAATGTATCATTGGTATTAATTATTTTACCTAGACATGCATAATTCCCCATATGGTCAAGTCGTTTGATCACACTCTGAAACAGCCAAGATGTTGTTTGACACGATAGGGGTTCGCTGGGGGGTCCTCGTACAAATTATCGTTAATCAGTACAGATGCCCGTTGGCCGTAAATAAAATATCATCAGCTTAAGGTGGCAGTGTTGTCTAATCCCAGGAAGTACCACTGATGGGCAACACCCGAGTACGGCCATTTCCATTTGGTAATTCATAAATCGCTTATTTATAGAAATATTTTTATTATATAACGAATAAAGAAAATGTTAATGCGATTATATCTGCGATTAAGAAATTACATAAGGATGGTATACCACTCGTGCATTAACCTGATCCTGAAAAAAAAAATCAAAGATTTTGAAATATTCCAAGAATGATGTGCGGAGAGTAGATACACACTTGCGACAGAATATCAATTCATCAAATTATTGCAACAAGCAATGACAACGTCCCTCGCTAAGGTCAGTGAAAAGTGGGAGCAAAGCAAGACACCGTGTGTGTGTGTGTGTGTGTGTGTGTGTTCTTTTCATTCTTTTATTTTAATTATGCCCTCCATTTCCCATATTTGCAATTAACATTGGTTTTAAGCAATCCTTTATTTGCAAGTAGAACATTTTCTGAGTTGTATCTTATTATAAACACATTTGGTGCATGTTTATGACAAAAGAGAACAACTGAAGCTATAAATTGTTATGAATTTTAACTGAGTAACGAGATTACAGCATTGTAATTGCAAGTTAGTACAAATGCTTAATCAACTACTATTAATCAAGAATTTTTCTTTTTACTTTCTGAAAGTTCACTACAAAATGGCAGTTGAAAACATTTCTAAACATGTTTGAAACAACCCCTGTACCATGTACATGCGAGCAAATGCACACATATTTCAGATCATGGTGTTCATTCTTATTTCTTTGTTGTCGATAAAACTTTACCAAAACTGTTCACAGACAGTACACTGAAGAATTAAAGTCAGTATAGGAATGAACTAAACCCTTTTTTCAACCGAATCGACACATCCAACGTGTATGTGCACCTATTTTTAGAACGAGGTGTTTTCTTAACCACACACTTTATAGCTTCGTTACAACAGTCCACTGATAGGATTGCAGATATAAGGTTTAATTATTTGTCTGTGTATTGGGTGTAACGTTAGGTATTCGTTAAATAGTATTTGCTCTGCTGGGTTTTTTTCTTCGCATTTTCACAAAAATGAGTGAACTCAGAATATAACCTTGGCCTTACAATCATATCTAAAAATCCACAACATATCATTAACTCGTACGTTTATGACCTACATAATTGCATTTTATAGCTATATCTTCCATAACGTAATATTTTGACTCTGATTTCAATGAATTGTATATTTTCCTGAATATATTTGCGTAATGGTTTACGAAAAGTGACAACCTAATAAAGTGGTACTTCCCAGACACAGCGATGTCCACCATTAGGCCTATTTCCCCATAACAGGTTCACTTACGGTTCCAAACTGATTTTTATGAAGAAAATAATGTACATGCGGCAGTTAAAATATTCATGTTACCGATTCTATTCTTAAAACATTTAAGTTTCGAAACACAAGTTTCTATGTTTTTATTATCAAAGGATAACTTGTGGAAATCGGGCAGTAATAGTTGCTAACTTATTTGGGAAAGTGTTAATGATCAAGCAGCTATTAAAACACATGCCTGTGAATGCGCAAGAGTTTGTCAGAACAATTGATATCAACACAACAATCTGATGGCTTGAAACCTCCATTTTGCCTTGAGATATAACGCTGAACTAACCTGGACACGGCGAGGGAGCATCTCAAAAGGATAGCTATTCAATGGTCCTACATACAAAAAGTACAGGGCCAAGTCATTTTCACTTTCCTAACAGAAGAAGGCGAAGTATACATTTTTTTTTAAGCGACTTAGTCGCACGCTTCGGCTGGTTGCATGACCCCTGATAAAGGGTAAAGAACAGGTTACTAAAACACCGAAATACACTGAAAAACCAAAAGACACTCTGAAATACACATATATTTACATGTTCTCGGTGTATATATTGGTGTACACACAGGCATTATGATTTGTTTTTGTTTGAATGGTAATATAGAGCAAAATAAAATATGATTCGAGCAATTTTGATACGAATTATTTTCTTTTCTCCTAGTTATAGCACTCGTCAATCTGTCATAAGTCATTTGACAGGTATCATAAACAGCTGATTGTTCTGTTCCGGAACCGAGGTGGTATGGTATAGATTGATCATTCCTGAACTGAGGTAATCTTCAGAATGGATGGTGTAATTCATATTATTCAAAAGTTAGAGTAAATATATAATATAATATCGGCGAATACTTTTGATTATTTTCACATTCATTCTGTGTATGTATTGCTACGATTCTCTTTTAATCATATCTATCGAACAATGTACGACCGAGTGATACCATTACAGGAATTTAGTTATAAATAGGAAAAGAGTAAATAATTCATATCAAAATCACACAAATCATATTTTATTTTTTTAAATATTATTATTCAAACAAAAAGAAATCATAATTCTTTTGTGTACACTGATATATACACCAAGAATATGTAAATACATGTGTATTTCGGTGTACTTCAATTTTTCAGTGTATTTCGGTGTTTATAGTAACCAAAAAAAACCCATCTGATTTAAAGCAACGCATGCAAATTTAACCTTTAAAAGCACGTACAATGTGAAATGCACATCACAGTGAATTTTCTGTACAGTTGTGATACTGACACTGAGATTATGCAATCATCTAGTTTTGTGATTCTGGCATGAATAGTGTTTGAGATTTAACCAAAGTCAGTAACACATGAAATATGGGTCACACTGAACTACTTTTGTGAGAGGGTATAAAGCTCATCAAAATGCATCCTCTCACTATTTCATGAGTCTAGGTATAATAGCATGATACAGGGTGCAAAGAAAACCTATATGCTAATGAGCTAATTACAAAAACTTTACTTAAGCCAGTAGAATGTGAAATGAAAAGTCTTTTCAGATTGTCATAGTAGTAGAGATGCATACAATCATCCAATTCTAGTTTGATGATTCATTCAGGAACAGAGCTGGAAAATACTTCAAAGACAAAATGTAACTCAAGTCAATGAAGCAGAAAATATGGGTCAGATGAGAGAGTAGTACTTTAAAGAATGATACATCCCCTGATCAGTTTCATGATTCCAGGTATAATAGTATATGGACAGTGTGCAAAAACCCTTACTAAATGCAAAACATTAACCAAGAATGAATATTGTCCATGTATGGTATGTACAAAGTTTACCCCTCTGCCGCCTCTCCAAGGTGTAGGTGCTATGAAACCAAATCCAAACTGTTGCCTAGGATTCGGGAAGAAAGAATGGTTAAGACACGGCTATACATATATATGCTTTTATCAGCACAGATGCAGTCACCAGGAATTTTGTTCAATAAATCTCCCATTATAGAGGACTGGTGGCCAATAAAATGCATTCAGTACATTATTTCTGCTGTTTACAGTATAAATGAGCATAAACCAATTTTGTTTCAGTTAAGCTGCATGTAATTGTTAAATACAATACATCATGGGACAAGAAAATACACAACTCTAGTCTTTGTGACAGTTGTGAAGTTCTAACAGATGAAAAACATCAAACCTTAACTACTGCTTCAAACATACACATTCATGATAGTTCTAATTTTTTGACGACAAAGTGGGCAAACTCTTCTATTCGCCACTCTATGTCTAGCTATCTGATTTCCACACTCAACACACAAACACATGTGTTTACATGGCAATATTAAGACTGACTTGCTTCTGTCCTGGCACACAACACACTTCCTTCTTTCCCGTTCCCTCTCTACTTCTTGTTCCAGATCATTCATATTTGTAACATTTTCCCTAGAAGGTGTTTCTGACCGTCTCATGTTATAATAGCCACTCACAGGAGCCGGTAATTCAATATTAATTTCACTCATTTCACTTTCACTTCTGGCAGTGTCATCATCGTCATCATCATCAGAGTCATCATCACTGTCTTCATTTTCATCCATGTCCGAATCTGTCTCATCTTCACTTCCTTCATCTTCTTCTGTGAATTCCTCTTCCACCCCAAAACTTTCGTCTGATTCCACTTCAAATTCATCATCTGAAAACTCCATAGTTACCTCATCATCAACCGGAAATGCAAAATTTGTATCAGTTGTTGATGATGAAAATAGATAGGAAAAAGGAGATATCATTCCTCTTGAACCAAGAATATTATAAATTCCTTTCATAAAAAGAAAAATGCAAATACACATCACAATCCCTATATATGTCTCTTTTGGAATGTTGAGCAAATCAGCTATCAAAAATTGGTACAATCTTTCAATTACTTCATTGCATATCCTTCTCACGAATACATCAATTTCATCAACCATGAAATTAAACTTCTCATATATCCAAAATAGTCCTTCCCATACAAAAATGACAACATCCTTTCCTAAGTTACCTATGATTGTAAAACCACCACATAACGAATTTGAAAATTCTTTAACCGAGACAACTATATAATCCCATGTTCCCATGCCATTCTCAGCTAAACTATATGCTGATATTTTAATTGTTTCTGCTGTCCATTTTCCTCCGGTCCACACGAAGTACACAACAGCCTCTAATGCATGCAGTAATAGACTCGCAAGACTGAAGGACAGTATGATTAATTTCCACAGAAGGAATAGTAAAGCCCTCGTTAGAACGAATACTTCTTGGAGAAAATCTTCCAGACATTGTATGACTGTGACAATGAATCTGAGAGTGAACACTAGCACAACATACAGACAGTTACACATCGACCATAGACAGTTCAGCACGGAAGAGACTACTTCGTAGTTGACGTTGAACATGCCTGCTAGCCCCTGCTTCAAATACGCTGCCCCCGAGACTGTGTAGGAATACATAGTGCTACAGGCATATGCAAAAAATGTTGTAAACGCCATGTCAATTTAAAAGATAAAACAATTTGTCAAATGAAAACTGCGGTTCATACATTTCGATAACAAAATCACGAAAATCTGTTGACTATCGCTGTGGCTTCCAATTTGTTGAGTTAGGTAAATATTCGATGTGTTCCGAATGCTGTGTCAATAAGAAAATATTTAACGGATGAAAAACAGAATCATGAGCAAAGCTTACTACCTAACGAGTTAAATTACCTTAAATTGAATTATGAGATGATAAAAACAAATTTTATTTAGCAAAAGTTGACTAAAGTCACTATGTTGCTAAACATTACCAATATGCTATTCGTTAATGTTTATAATCCCATATCATTCAAACGTTATGATCTTAAAACGAAAGTAACATAAGTCTTACTATTATTTGTCTATTACATATAACTGTTTTGTATAATTGGCAACTTTGAGGTCGTCATTGAATATATTTTCTTTTCACATTGAATATGGTATAAACTGGATTGGAAAGTACACAAATTTCATAGATGCATTTTTCAGACACGCGAAATTCAGAGCATGAGCATCAAGCGGCTGCAGAAACTGAGGAGCCAGTGTGAATTAATGATGGCCACGAACATACATGAAATCATTAAATACTGATAGTGTTTGATAAGAGGAATTGGGAGGTAAAATATCAAATAATGTACATAATGTTTTTGATCTGCTGTGGATTTTTTGCCATACTCCTGACTTGCATCATAGTACCCTCAGTCTGGTATGTATTGCTAGCTGTGCTTCGACTAATGGTCAGATCGGATCTACTTTTCCACACACTGAACTTCACTTGGGAGGCAGTTTGTATCAGTGCAAGGATAATTGGATATTTGTTTAATTTAACTTATGCTATAATCCCATCAGTGTGTTCAAACATAATTAGGTTCACACGATCTATATATAAAATTGGATCATTCCTTCTGAACAGTTACGGCATAGTTGGATTGACGGTGGGAATTTTCATGGTAATACTATGCATAATTAATTTGTTGGATATGTTCTTTGGCTTTAGAAATCCAGCCGATTTGATTATTCAACAAGAACATGAAAATCATCATGACAATAACAATCAAGGACAAAGACAAGTTAGAAATGCTCCCAGATTGAAGAGAAGATTTCATATTCAGCAAGATGGAGAGCATGCGGAGAATGTGCTGCTAAGAAACGAACATGAACCAGTTGGATTACAGATTAAGGAAATAGAGAGGGTACAACATGATGGTGATGGTCTGTATGGAGTTTGCTTTGAGAGAGCTAGAGACATGGCATTGTTTCCATGTGGACATACAGAAGTGTGTGCTGTTTGTGTTGCTGTCATAAGAGAGAGCACTAATAAGTGCCCAATTTGTCTTTCAGTGATAAGGGACCATAAACAAATATATTTATAAAGTATTATTACTATATCATATTAATTTTAATAGAGGCTTATTTGGCCAGGTAAATGTACTATATCATATTAATTTTAATAGAGGCTTATATGGCCAGGTAACTGTACTATATCATATTAATTTTAATAGAGGCTTATATGGCCAGGTAACTGTACTATATCATATTAATTTTAATAGAGGCTTATATGGCCAGGTAAATGTACTATATCATATTAATTTTAATAGAGGCTTATATGGCCAGGTACATATATCTTCTTGAAGAAATTTTGTCTAGCAACTTTTCATGAGGAGAAATTATCAGTATGTCACTTGTATGTGGTAATTGCAGTTTAAAATGCATTTATTTAAAAATTGCAAATGTTCAGTGCACGGCAGTGTGTCATTTGTTGTGTATTTCATGTTGAGATTTAATGTTCAGGATATATTGGAGTTCAGCAGACTATATATATATATATATATATATATATATATGATTGAATGGTACATCAACACAATCCTGGATGTATAGTACCAATTGAAAGTTTATTTTTAAAAGAATAAAGAGTAAAATTGCAACATTAAAATAAAAAACAAGATCATAGAGCAGACTATGGTTCATTAATCAGATTTTGTTTCGTACAAAGTACTTTTCATCATTTCATCTCTAAAATGCTTATGCTAAATGTACAGGTTACTTATACTGACTTAAATAAAAATATTAACATAATTATTATAGTATGTATTTGACCTGATTGGTTTTCCCAAGTTAAGATATAAGATTGACTGTATTATGGAGAAGACCATTCCATCTGTCACTTTAGGTTTCTAGACTTTTGCTGCTTCATGAATTGATTTACATAGGAGATGTACATTATGTTTCCATGATCAACTATTTGTGCATGATCATGACTGGTGTTTTTTTTCTATGTGGTATAAAGTGGTTAAAATGATCTTTAAGTAAGGAAACTGAAGTAACCGCATTGAATTTGTATTTGCTTAGTATGGGACGATCAAGCCCAGACAGGAGTGCAATACTCTGCTGTTGAATACCAGAGGGCCAGTACTGATGTCTTGAGTGTCTGAGCACTAGCGCCCCAGGTTGAGCCAGCCAGTTTGTAGAGTAGGTTGTTTCGAGTGCTAAATTTTGCTGCAGTTTTATTCAGGTGGTTGTAGAATGTCATTGATCTGTCCAGAGTCACACCAAGGTATGTTGGTGTTGGGTCATGTTTTATTTGCTGCCCATTGAGGAGGATGCAAAGTTCACAGTTTGCATTTGCATTGTTTAGGTGGAAGACACTGGAGACTGTCTTTGTTGCGTTCGGCTGTGGACGCCATTTCTTGAAGGAGTCTGTCATATCTTCCAGGTCCTTATTCAGTGTACTTCCACTGTACATGGACGTCACCTCACATCCAGCAGTCCGCTTGACTTCGAGACACCCAATCTGGTTAGGTCCGATGCCAGAGGATATGACAGCTATTTTAGTATGGAGCGTTGAGTGTTCTTCAACAGATGTTGTAAACCACTCCCTCATAGCTGAGCCATCTGTCTGCCCTCCTGGCTTAAACCTTCCATATCAGCTGTGGATCACACTGAACTGCCTTTAGAAAGGACAGGGTCATTGTGCAGACAACCTTGTCCGATGGGGCCAGGCCACTAACTCTTCCTGTTGCTGTGGAGCTCTTCAGACCATGTCACACATTGTGAACAACTGTCCACTGACAAAGTTCCCCAGTGGACTGCATGCTTTGCATGTTGCTAATGATGATACTGTTAAATGGCTGAGTATGCACTGCACACAATAATGATAATAATAATTTGTATTTGCATTACTGTGCAGCTTCACCCCCTCCCCCCATTCAAAAGAATCGTTGAATACATCTGAATGTACATTTTATTTAATTTTACACTCATTAATTACTTTGTTCCCCTCTATCTTGCTATGCTGCAATCTGCATCTCAAAAACAGAATTTTTGTTCATTTTTAGATTAGTCTAGTCTGAATATAATTAGTCGCAAAGCTGTGACAGTTTAATTAACATGGTGGGCTCACATTTCAGTATGCATACATACAAGCACTGAGTAAGTTCATGTCTCTCAAAGTCAAACTTGCCAGCTTCCACTTTAATTATCCACAAGGTAATTATTATTGGAAAATTGTATTGTTTGAACATAATGTGGTTACTATAAATATGTTATTATCAATTTTTGGAAATCTTAAACATGAATAATTCAAATAAAACAAACATTAAATTACAGACTTTATTCTGTGTATGCTTGTTATTTTATGGTTTGCTAGTACAAGTCCTACAAGCAGCCTGGGTTGCAGAGTGGTCAAAGACTTTTACAGATCATTGACATCTCACCCTTGTCACCACCATCTATAACAGTACCTATTACAGTCAGCAATTCGGCTCTGTCCTGTAAATGGCACCAAAAATAAAGATAAAAACAGATGAACATGGTGGCCATATGTATTGCAAAGAAGAGAATACCGTAAGTAGCAATTAAATACAGTTGTAAAGTGTCAAACTGAGCTTCATTTATATTTTATAATATATAATTAGAACTTTTATTTGCAAAGATTTTATTAACCATAACTATGGGAGGAATTTTATTTGTTAAAAAATGGGTGAAGAATGTCATGACCAGGTTTAAGAAAAGAATTCAGAGGAATGCTATATCTTGCCTGCTCCACCACTGCATGACCCATATCTCTAGAATTGCTAGCAAGAAGGATCTCTCAAAATAACCCTGTTATGTGGGATTGGTCAGTATCTCAGTATACTAGCAGTATTTGATGAAGGAGACCAAGTATGTTTTAGGATATATTTAGTGTTTGGGGTTAGGTGTGTTTCCTGAATACATGAGATATCCGGTTTGCATACTTCCCTGTTTAGTTTCATTATTAATTCGGTGATATTTATTATCAGTCCCCAGCAATTCCACTGCCAAGTGTGAAATGGCTTATAGTTTTCATCTAAAGTTCTTGATCCTATGGTTTAAATGTTGAGTTTGAGTGTTATTAGTAAATTTAGTTGTTAGTGGTTTGAGTAAAAGCATCTTTGTTGTTACAAAGTTGTTACCTGGGCTCTCTCTTCTGACTTTAATTGTGTATTTCCTGGTCATGATTCTTCTCTGTGGATCTTCCTGGTTGTATTTGTTTTCTGTATTTGTTGAGGGTTTTGTTCCTTCCTGCTGTTTCTGGTTTGTCCTTTATGCTGTTGTTTATTACTGTGTACCTTTTGCTGGTTTCTACCTATGTTGTTGCTATTACTGTTACTATAATTGCCATTGTTGTTACTACAGTTGTTACTACAGTATTGCTGTTACTGTTATTATTCTTGTTACTATAGCTAATGATGTTGCCTGCACTATTGCCTTTGTAGTTATTGTTGCCTTTATTGTTGTTCTTGTTTCTTCCTTCATTTACTTTCGCTGTTTCCTTTTCTTCCTTGTTAATTCAGTGGGTCATAAATGGTTCATCTGTTAGCGTTGCAGCAGCTGGGTTGGTCTCTATGGTGATGGTTTTTCTCTGACGGTTTGTAAGTGTTTCTTGCTTCCTTGGCATTATGGTATGATAGGTGGTATTTAGTCATGATGTCAACTATTTCTTATTCACTAATAGCGATGGGGCATTAGCATGACTTCGACTAGTGAGGATCAAAGCAATCTGTGCATTTTTGCCCATATTGATTGCATTTCCTGTGTGTTTTACTCCGTATTTTCCACATCTGGGTCAAAAGCTGCAGTTATTTGTATAGTGTTCGCACCATATACATCTGCTGTTTAATCTTGTAGTCTCCCAGTTTATAGGAATTTCGTTGTGGACCTAACCTTACTAAAAGGGGTGGGCTCAATCTGAATTCCAATAATGCTACATTTGATTCATAGCCACTCTTATTGATTAAGTGGTAGGTTTTGGTGAAATTTGTTCCACAGTACTTTAGTTTATCTAATAGCTGTATGTTGTCCATCCTTTGGTACATTCCTTTTAGTTTGAGGATCGTCTTGTAAGTCAGTAGAAGTTTTGTTTTTTCTAGACTGTTCGTTTGTTAGTTAGATTATAGTCGCTTTCGCCACCAGGTGGGTTATTTAATTGGTTGATTGGGTAGGTATGGAGCTGCTACCCTCTTGCTTTTATGTATGTGTCACATACTTTTTAATTGTAATGTCCAGGCGAAGCAAGGGAGGCAGAAAACGAAGGGAAGGGCGGCCCCCAACCACAGTAGGCATTCTAGACTTCCAGGTATTTGGCCTAATAACATCATTTTGCAGTTTTGACTATTGGTCTGTGCTTGTTGGAGAAATCGGTCAGTGTAGCAGTGTGTACTTTATTTCAATGGGTTGCCAAAGCGTTAGTGAAGTGAGTTAATTTTGGGGCTTGTTCCTATTACTTTATTTCCGCCTTGCGTGGAGGGCATGGTGATTTGTGCTTTATCACCTTATATATTCAGGATTGCTACACTTATCTATATGGAATGAATATATCCAATAAGTGCCGCCTTATGCAGTGGGGCCTGGTGGCTTTGGGTTTTAGCCACCTTATATTTGTTAAGTTGGGGCCAAGTTTCTCTATTGCGGCATTCACCGACCAATGTCTCCACATTTGCCTAATCTGTGTATTGATTGTCATTATATAATTCTTGTGTTTTATTTGTAGGTGATTCATATACTGTGTGTACGTAAGATATGGTGTTCCCACTTCAGAAAGCATTGCCATTGGACAAATGTCTGCAAACACGGCCGATGCAGGAGGAGCAGATTAAGCCTTCCTAGCCGACATGTGACTCATTGTATGCACACAGGTATTACCAACCCTAGGCGGTTGATCTCCAACTTGTCTCATACCTGCCATTCCAGCGCTCCCGCCCTTCTCTAGACTGGCGAATGCTCAGCTTTATTTGCCTGAAGCAAAGATGTGAAGGAAAACATCCACTCACACAACCTACACACCACATACAAGACCCTAACATGGTAAAGATGTATCAGGCGGACCTAAAACAAACGCTGTCTCCACTTTTACATACAAGCACACTATACTAACTTTTATGTATATTTAATTTAATTATTTGTTTGTTAGTTTTAATTTTTTGTTTATTTCATACCATTGTAATGTAACATTGTATGCTGTACTTGACTTGTACAAAACAGAGTTTATTTCTGCTTGACCCAAGTTGATTTTTTTAAATTTTATTCATTGTAACACATGGCTAAATTGTTCTCTCAGTGTATGGGCTTAATATCAGGATCATTATTAATAGAAGAAGTAAATATGTTTATTTGGATCAAAGTTTTGGAGTTTCCTAAGTGAATTAAAAATAATCAAGGTTATTGTTTTGTAAACATCAGGATCATTATAAAAGGTTATTTTCCATTAGGTAATGATTTATTTTTAGAAAATGCCATTTGTGACCAGAGGTCAAGTAGAGAACTATATAATGTTGTGATTGTGAAGACTTGGTCATTTGTGCTTTAATATCTAGCACTTTCAAGTTGTATTATATTGTGACCAGTTGGGCTGAATTTCATTTTCTTCAAATTATTGAATTCAGGTGTTTATTTTCTCTGGAAATACAAAAGTGCTCTGATAAAATTCTTGGATACAGACATTCACTGGAGTTTATACTGAATTCAAACCTGGAATTATATTGCCGTGGTTCATCAACACTCTATAAGCTATAAATACATGTCATCACCTTCAGTTTTGAATTTCTTCAGGACTTGTACTGAGTTTTATTCGGGACATTAAATTACTAGGACTTGTGTCTGTAATTCTTAGATTATTTTGGGATTTAATTTGCAATACTGTAAGTTATTTTTTCTGATTTTCACTTTGATGGGAATAAAATTATATTTGTTAAATTTTATGCTTGTTGTCTTTCACTCATTTCTGTTACTTATTTTAAGAGCATAGACTCGTAACACTATAACAAACACATACATACACCAAACATATCAAACACAGTCTATCATACAAGCAAGGATAGGAAGTGTTTATAGTCCACCACTTAACCCTCACATGCAAAAACACACTAGAGTAGGGAGAGGGATTACTTGTTAGGGGAAAAAGACACACAACACCAACACACCAACATACAACCAAAAATATTTTGGCAATTGATCAGTCTCTTTTCTAGAGATCTGGTTAGCCCTGAAAAAAGTTGTTGTATTTTATCAATCTGTTAATGTCTGGAAAGATTGCCACATTTCGCTGCAGGTTCTCCCACAGAATAAGGCCTGTTTCTGAGGAACAGAAAGAAAATTCCTTGGTGTCCACACTTCAGTCCACAAATCCTTCCTCTTCTTGCTTCACTGCTTCATAGAAGACATCTTCCATCAATTCATTAGGCATTTTTATTGTATTGGTACTCTCTGATTCCTCTGGCTTCCAGATCATGTTTTGCCTGACACGATGCAAGTGAACGTGGGCTTCATTAAGCTTAGAGATCTTTGAAGGCATGTTACTGGTTAAAAGGTCAACAACAGGTGGACAGGCTATTCTTTCTTTTCTTTTTTTCTTTTGTTTTAGTTGCACATAGCATGCGTGACTGCCTCATTCTCACAGGGTGAAATATTTACTTGATTGTGAGGTAGGGAAAATAGTTTCATCCCTCACACATTTCTGAATACACGGTGCGCTTCTTACTTGTGTTGGTTTTCGGGCAAAGAAGCCCCAGACAACAGATAACGATTTTTCAAGGGTTTGCGTAAATTAACTTACCCACTTTAAATGTCTAATTTGTAGACCTCTTAACTGTATTTGTGTGGAGTTAATCTTTCAAAATGTAAAATAAAGTGTGACAAGTCTGTCTTGAAATATAAATGTCAACGTTATAAAACGTTATAGTCGACGAAATTTACTGTCATTACTAATTTTCCAATTGCATGGTTACTTTGTCAAATCACTGCATTTTATCTTCAAAGCTATGTCGAATTTTACTTACTGAGGGATTCTACCATACTATTTAATTTTTCTTCCAGATTATTTAATTTTGACGTCTTACCTTTAGATCTTTTTTAAGACAGTTTGGTGAATTTTAGTTGCCCATAGCATCTGCTTTCTTACTTAGTCTGTCATACTTCACTATATATTTCCAGATTTCTACTGCACGCAGATTCATTCTTCAGCCAACAATAACTAACAAACACTGGCATCATTTTAGAGTGACCTGATATGTTAAAACAATTCTTCTTCCGTATCCGGTCTATCAACTATCTCCAGACTCGACTTTTATAATATTTGACATTGAAAAATTCACTCCACTCTTTGCCTGTTGCTGGATGCATTTAAAATCTCTCCTGAAACATCCACTTGGCCTAATTGTTATGTATATCCATACTGTGTCTTAAACTTTTGGTGCATGACTGAAGATTGCAATGAGATATATTTAGGTGTTTACAAGTTTTAAAATCAATCTCAATAATGAACCTGTTGCCAAGTTTAGGGTAGTTTCCCATTAGATGGTTGAGACAGATGGGTTCTGTTGCAATGTGGATCCTAAATTTTCACACGTTCAACAACAGGAAAAGAGTGAATTAAAACAGCTATGATATGAATAGGAGCACTTGTTTCCTGATGTTCCAATACAACAAATAAAATCTATCATGGCCTAAATATTGCAGATTCTACACCTCTGAAACAGCAGGACGAGTCCTCCCAATGAGGAATATTTGAAAAAAGAAATTCATTATTTACTGAGGAATGATTTTATAGAAACAGGTAAAAGTAACAGCAGTTCAACATGCTTTCTTGTGCCTAAACCAGATAATACATTCCACATGTGTACTGGCTATAAAAAAGTCAACAGTGTCACCAAAACATATTAATTTCTAATGTCAAGAATTGATTGCGTTGAGAAAATTGGAAATGCAAAATGTCACCAAGTTTGATCTTTGAAAGGATTGTGGCAAGAGCAAGGGAAAGTTTGACATCTGCAACTCAAGATTAGCTTTATTAGTATAAAGTGATGCCCTTTGGGATGAAAAAGTGTTTGGCAACATTCCAACGTCTAATTAACATGTTAACATCTGGTCTAGATAATTGTGACATGTATATTGATGGCATCATCATCTAAAATGAGCTCTGGAAAGATCACTTGGAAACTGTTTGGAAATTCTACTCTCAACTCACTGATGCAAATCTGAGGCTTACTTGACCTGATAGTAAAGGTGTCAGAACGGCAACCCATGCTAACATTATCAAATAGGGAAATTTTCATTATGGCATTTCTTTACAATTTTCCAAAGGACTGAAAAGTTATCCCTAGGGTACAGTTGGTCCAATACCATCTTCTTCTCAAATGACCATTCTCTTCTACATACATATGAATCATTATCCCCATCTGGCGCTTTCTTATCCACCCCATAAAATTTTACAAGAAGGTCTAAGTCATAATATTCAACTAATTCCCCCTCTTCCTTTGGAAGAAATGAGAGTGAATGAATTTACAGATCAGAAGGCAGTGGAATCCTTAAGGAACCTCTTGTTCACATTTGCTGCAAGTTTTTCAGTGATTTCTGTTCTTGGTACTTTCAACTGAAGTATCCTTGATGTCATTATTTAACAATTTTGCATCCTTATACATAAAGTCAATACTTGTTTTCACCAGTTTCTCCTGTAGTTCTGTCTTGTAGTGTGATTTACCACATTTGTCTTTCTTCATACTTCAAGAAATGCTTTTTGAAGCAGGATGAACAAAAGCTATATCCAAGTTTTGATGCCAAAACAAAGTTCAACTGAGAAAATACAGATATGACATTCTTCACCTTAATATTACCACCTTGCTCTTTAAGTTAGGGACTATTGTATGATAAAGAGTTGATCTAGGAATTATTTTACCAAATATCAGTAGGAATTAAGAAGTGACAGCCTGGAAAAGAAAACAAGCCACTGAATTATATTATCCTTTGTTGTGACCTTAACCTTGAGCCAGGGGTATTACCAAATATGCAAGACAATGTTATGTGAGGGTGTAAGCTAACATTTCATTAAACTATCTAAGTTGGTTTCAAAATTAAATGAGAGATGTCACTGATTCATCATTTCTCTTGCTATGAGCAAAAGCTTAAGGTAGGCGGCATGGCTAAGGTATGCAACACACTGTTGGTTATGGCATATAACTTGCTAAAATTTCATTAAAATATCTTTAGCAAAAGTTATAAAATGGGTATGGATACAAGTCAGCATCACATTTTCCTTTGTACTGACCTAGACCTGAAGGCAGAGGAAAAGGCTATGGTACTTAACAAACCAGTTATGATACACTACTGGCTAAAGATTCATTAAATATCTTAAGTGTTTCAAAAGCTATACTCCAGAGAAGGATACATGTCACAATTTCCCTTTCTGTAACCTTGATCTTCAGGCAGAGCGCTTGGCATGTGTTGCAACATACTGGCTATACATGATATATAATTGATTAAAGTTTTTTCATGATAACTTCAGTGGTTAAATGTTATACTCCAAACAACAGTGTCATACAATTTCAGTTTTTCTTGCTGTCACCTTGACCCTGAGGGACAGATGCATCACTATGTTAAGTAACACACTACTTATACATGATATGTAACTGGCTAGAGTTTCATTAAACATCTATGGTGGTTCAAACATTATACTACAGATACACATCACAGAGTAACATTTTCCCATCATGTGAAGCATGGGTACATGTCTGTGGTATGTGTAATGAAGCCTAGCTTGTGGCCCATTGAGACTGAAATTGGTTTAAAGAAAAACTCAGAACTTATATGTTCAATGATATGAAATGTATTAAAGTGTATATGTCTATTTTCGTACTCTCACACCCATGACAATAAATAATATGAATTTGGCAGTGAAATATTCAATCTGATACATAACAGTCGGTACTACAATGATTATCATCAGTAATCATAAATCATCGTGTCAGATTTTAGTAATCAAATACTACTGTGATTGGTTTTCGTAGTCAAATACTACTGTGATTGGTTTTAGTAGTCAAATACTACTGTAATTGGTTTTAGCAGTCAAATACTGCTGTGATTAGTTTTAGTAGTCAAATAATGCTGTGATTGGTTTTATTAGTCAAATACTACCATGACTGACTTTAGTAGTCAAATACTACTGTGATTGGTTAGTAGTCAAATACTACTGTGATTGGTTTTAGTAGTCAAATACTACTGTGATTGGTCTTAGTAGTCAAATACTACCATGATTGGTTTTACTACTGAAATACTACCATTACTGGTTTTAGTAGTGAAATATTACTGTGATTGGTTTTAGTAGTCAAATACTGCAGTGATTGGTTTTAGTAGTCAAATACTACCATGATTGGTTTTAGTAGTCAAATACTACTGTGATTTGTTTTAGTAGTGAAATATTACCATGATTAGTTTTAATAGTCAAATATTATCATGATTAGTTTTAGTAGTCAACTACTACCATGATCAGTTTTAGTAGTAAATACTACTGTGATTGGTTTTAGTAGTCAAATATTACCATGACTGGTTTTAGTAGTCAAATACTACTGTGATTGGTTAGTAGTCGAATACTACTGTGATTGGTTTTAGTAGTCAAATACTGCTGTGATTGGTTTTAGTAGTCAAATACTGCTGTGATTGGTTTTAGTACTCAAATACTACCATGATTGGTTTTAGTCATCAAATACTACCATGATTGGTTTTAGTAGTGAAATATAACTGTGATTGGTTTTAGTAGTCAAATACTACCATAATTGCTTTTAGTACTCAAATATTACAATGATTGGTTTTAGTACTCAAATACTACCATGACTGGTTTTAGTACTCAAATACTACTGTGATTGGGTTTTAGCAGTCAAATACTACCATGATTAGTTTTAGTACTCAAATACTACCATGATTAGTTTTAGTACTCAAATACTACTGTGATTGGTTTTAGTACTCAAATACTACTGTGATTGGGTTTAGTAGTCAAATACTACCATGATTAGTTTTAGTAGTCAAATACTACCATGATTGCTTTTAGTACTCAAATACTACCATGATTAGTTTTAGTACTCAAATACTACCATGATTGCTTTTAGTACTCAAGTACTACTGTGATTGGGTTTAGTAGTCAAATACTACCATGATTAGTTTTAGTACTCAAATACTACCATGATTAGTTTTAGTACTCAAATACTACTGTGATTGGTTTTAGTATTCAAATACTACTGTGATTGGGTTTAGTAGTCAAATACTACCATGATTAGTTTTAGTAGTCAAATACTACCATGATTGCTTTTAGTACTCAAATACTACCATGATTAGTTTTAGTACTCAAATACTACCATGATTGGTTTTAGTACTCAAATACTACTGTGATTGGGTTTAGTACTCAAATACTACCATGATTAGTTTTAGTACTCAAATACTACCATGATTGGTTTTAGTAGTCAAATACTACCATGATTAGTTTTAGTACTCAATACTACCATGACTGGTTTTAGTAGTCAAATATTACAGTGACAAACCTAAGTAGTCAAACATTACTGTGCTAAACTCAAGCAGTCAAACACTACTGTGCTAGAGTTTTCATGTGACTAATAATGACATTAAAGTCAGTATTATTATTATTATGTTGCCCTCAACATTGTAGTCCACTGCTTGGGTCTGACTGGTGGCTCAGGCCCCTCTGGTACAATGGTACTGCTGTCAAACTAACTGGATGTGTAAAACTGGTACCCATTCACCTTTCTACCTCAAGTCCAATACTACATAGCCACATTGCCAGTTTTACCACAAATCACTTCACTCCTAGGTACTCCTGGTAGTTCCTCATTGCCACTCTCAGCTTAGTGATAGTCCCATCTAGTAGGCTAAACATAAGAATGCTTTACAAATAATCTGTGTTTCACAACCACTACCTAAATTAATTAGTAAATACAGATGTATTCTACAATAGAAATATAAGAACATTAGTCAGTACATACTATGTATTAATTCCAACAATACATGAATGACACATAGATGTACTGTTGATAAAGCCTAAAACATTGAAACATTCTATGTTAAAGTCTAATAAGTATAACAACATCCCATTAATTATTAGTTAACATTATAATAAACCAAACTATATTCAGGTGCATTGTACAGGTGTGCATATCTATATTTATGACTAATAGAACTATACATATCACCCATAACCACATTACACAAACTATACATGCTCAGTGAATTATGTTAAAAATATGGTAGTAACTGTTGAGAATAAAACACCAATGCAAAAATACATTACAACATTGCTTCATAAATGAAACTGAACAAGATACCACCAATTTCGAATATAATAATGTGAAACTTGACTTGCCCAATTTGTGACAAGCAATTTTCTATAATGCTGGTTAAGTATCTCAAGCTTGTGACAAGCAATTTTCTATAATACAGGTTTAGTATTTCAAGGCTGTGACAAGTAATTTTCTATAATGCTGGTTAAGTATCTCAAGCTTGTGATATGCAATTTTCTATAATACAGGTTTAGTATTTCAAGGCTGTGACAAGCAATTTTCTATCATACAAGTTGAGAATCTCAAGCTTGCGACAAGCAATTTTCTATAATACAGGTTTAGTATTTCAAGCCTGTGATAAGCAATTTTCTATAATGCTGGTTAAGTATCTCAAGCCTATGACAAAACAGTTCTCTATAATACAGACTGAGTATCTCAAGCCTGTGACAAATCAATTTTCTAAAACACAGGTTCAGCATCTCAAGCCTGTGACAAGCAATTTCCATTAATACAGGTTGAGTAACTCGAGCTGTGACAAGCATTGTCTATAATGCTTGTTTAGCATCTCAAGCCCATGACAAGCAATTTTCTATAATGCAGGTTGAGTATTTTAAGCCTGTGACAAATCAGTTTTCAGTAATATAGGTTAAGTATTTCAGACTGTGACAAGCAATTTTCTATAATATAGGTATAGCATCTCAAGCCAGTGACAAGCAATTTTCTATAATACAGGTTGATTGTCTCAAGCCTGTGACAAGCAAGTTTCTTTAATGCAGGTTTAGTATCTCAAGCTTGTGATGATCTTTCTCCTACTTAAACTTGAAATTTATAGTCATATTGTGAATGAATGCGCTTTGCAACATCTAATTATTGGATGTATATGTGATTAGAGTGCAAAACTTCTTAAATCCAGCATCTCCACACACATTCTATCTCTCTTTCCCACATTTTCTTTTTATTAGATACCAGTTTATAAGCTATATATTTATCGATACAGATGAATGATTCTTCATAACATTAATTTACTAAATACCTTGTATGTTTATCGGTTACTTCATCTGTATGGGAAAATATGAACGAGTTATTTTCCAATTAATACTGCATGACCTTGGGAGTGCAGTATATCCATCTGACAAAACGAGTTCATATTTTCCCATACAAATGCAGTAATCTTTTTATTATATACTCATTTTCTTATTTTACCTAAGGCTTAATTATATAAACAAAAATACACTACAAGAAACAAAGTAACTGAATTTATGCTGTATTTCAAAATAAATACACAAGCGCTGATTCATTAGTACACAACAACATTAATCCACCCATCAAAATTTGAATTAAGTCACACGCTTGAAATCACTTTAAAAAATAATTGCCGCTTTTTCCTACTTAAACTTGAAATATATAGTCATATTGTGAATGAATGCACTTTGCAACATTTTTTCCAGTTGGTCTGGAATGAATGGATTTTGGATTTTTTTTGTTGATTCTACTCAATTCCGCTGGGTTTATTAGTTGTTTCAATTCCACACAAAATATATGTGTCTTTGATCTGAGTTGGTAGCCTGGGGCATGTTTTGACTCAGCTGCATGTGCTTCCATTCTGTCATTGAATGTTTGGAATCATAATGTGGGAAAATATGAACTCTTTCAATTGTAATTATCCAAAAGACACTGTGGAATTTCACTCTCAGTTCATTTTGAGTGCAGTAAGTATAATGCGCTTGGAACGTAGTCGAAATTACAATACAATTTCAATAAATGTGCAAGCAAGCTTTAGAACCTATGACATAGCTCATGTATTTCTGATTTGCAAAATGAAAGTACATTTTGAGGAAATTCAAGATGCAAAAATGTAAGTATTTTTTGCCATTCTTATTAACAACTAGAGAAGATATGTTTATGCGTGGTCACTTGCATGCTTTCCAGTTATGTTATGACGTGTACTCAGTATCATGGCATCTATCGCTAGCCTAAATCCAAAACAATGTATCAACAAAGTTAACACGGAAAATCACAAAGCGTCTGGTGTATCACAATACATTCACGCAGTGGAAATAAGAATTCTTTGTTGTCTTGGCTTATTGGCTCTGAGGCTCATACTTTCCTAACAAGACCTTCATTTCCTTTCTTCCCCCATGAATTTAGTACTTTCACCTAGAAAATGGTACGTATCTGACAGATATGCAATAGCTATTGCCCTCAGTATGTTTCACTATACTAATTTTTACATACACCAGAGATCACTGGTCATAGTCTGAACAATTCCATTAACGAAATGTTATGTATATTTCTCCAAAATAACTGTTTCAATGATCATAATGGTATTTTCAATACTGTGTTTTTCATGTTAAATGATCAGAATGCATTTTCAATACTGCGTCTCTCACGTTTGTTGTGGACATTGTGAATATCATGTTCATTCATTTGCTTGTTTTAAAATTTCATTTGTGACTCGTCCACGTCAGTTTATCATCCTTACTTTCATATACACAAAACAGCTGTTTCAGTTCATCCACAAACAAATCTAATAAACTGAAACCTAAAGTCTACTACATGATTTTAGACACACGTATCATGCAAGTGAGTGCAATACAAGTGTTCAGTATCGTAAAATATTGCATGATTCTCAGCAATGTAAAGTTAACAGAGAAAAACAGGAGTATATAATAATAACTGATTTATTTACATGTTCATATATTTATTCTTATATAAAGTTTGTATGATTTTTGATGGATATCAGCATACACATTTTTTCTCCCAAAGGCTCAATTTATTTCCAAATAATAAAGGGTTATGTCAGAATTCTATTAAAGAAATTACAATGTTATCATTTAATTGATATTTATCAAGCAATTTGTTGTTCTGATGTCCTTTTTATTTTGAACAAGAATGGATAACTCTACGCAAATTTATCTTTATTACATTCTTGATATGTGCAGTGCTTATATTACCATCTTAATACATACATTAAATATTAAGTTTTTCAATCATAAAGTTTCTGTATTCCACTGGCAATACTTGAATTGACTCTTTCACACACTGCTCAAAACTTTTAACACTATTGTTGTTCAGTGCAGACATCACTTTTTCATTGGCACAAAGGTCCTGAGCCACACCCAGAAGGTGGAGAACTAGGACATGTATGTACTCAGAGATAGAGTCTGGCACTGTTGCCATAATGCTGCAGGCATGAATGAAGAACTGACTCAACACAAACAGCTGCAGATTCAGATTCTGTTGGCCTTTACATGTCTCTATCTTTGTCTGCAAAAAGAAAGTTCAAAGATCTAGCAAGAGTTAAAATCCTGTACTTTTACTTAAAGGTTGCCTAGAAATGAATCTGAAGTCTCTTGTAATAAATAAAAACATCTTAATATGGCAATTTTGTATTAAACAGCATAAAACCAGCTGTTTAACAATATGGTCTCAGTTTTACAAATATCAGTCTTAATGTTATGATACATCGGAGTGTATACGTTTAAATCAAACTAAAGTTTCAGCAATTCACTGCATTGAAAACTCTTGGACCAGACTTAAATTTTGGGTTGTAATCCAGACCTTGTTGGAGTTTCTCTACAGAATATATGTCATATATTTTACAGAGCTTTCCAATGGAATTTTTTGAATGATTTTAGACTTGTCTTCTTCCTTACCCATAAAACTAATTTGAATTGTTCTGCATAAAAGTAGATATTCAAGTTTGCTAGGAGCTTAGAATTAACAGTCTTTAAAGAGAAAAGGCACTATCTGCCTCATTTTGACAATGATAAACTTCCTATCCTTACTAATAGTAGGAATACACATAAACTGAAACTGTGTTAATAATTATACAAGTATGACACTGAAGAGTCATCAAATTTCTGGAGACAAATATTCCAATCTATCTGCATTGTATCTGCATCTCATGTACGTAAATTTAATCTCACCTGCATGGCAGCAACATAGGACTGGCTGAGATAGCTGAGCTCATGCTCATATTGAGCTGTATTTTTCCACAGCAGACAGTACGAGACGAACATGTCTCTCAAAAGCTGTGACACACACAAGTCTCCCTTGACTCCTGAAATACAGAGATAGTAAGTACAGTGAAACCTGTCTTAGGAGACACCTTCATATACAGGTACTTCCATACTTGGTACAATAAATCAGCCCCCAAGCCTGTATTAGTATGTTGTGTGGTTTGGGATATGATCTCACTTATTCATAAAACAGAGTAATATATTGCAGACAGTTTGTCTGCAACACCTGTTCATATATTGATAGTTGTAGACGTTTAGTGGTATTTCTTGCAGCACTTGAGTTACAATTGGTTAAAGGGCCTTGGGTCAATCTTGACAGTATATTTCTGTAACAAATCTGCAGCTTGAGAACTTGTAAATCTTCACAGATTGACACAACAAAACCTCCCAACACCATTTTAAATAAGCAGGCTCCATTGGCAAATAATCACATGCTCCATCAATGTTGAGGATCCAATCAGACGTGACTTTGCTCATTGTTGTTTTGGTCATACAACTGAAGAATCTGTGGATTTGTCATGTGATTGTCACAGGATGAATATCATCCTGACACTATCATCATGGTTCACCATTGTGTCATATTACAAAATCAACAGAATTACTGAGTGTTCTGAGCAATCTGGGTTACAATGTCAAACTCACCTGTCCATTTTGTAATCTGAGACATTGTTGAACCATGATAATAGTCACATAATTCATCATGAAACAGTCATGCCTTGAGGTGAATCATTTAATGAGGAAAGTGGTTTCACAACAAAGAACTGATTGCCCATAAGCAGGAACCTCTTCTTAGCACTGAAACAGGAATGATGACTGCATTAAAACTGCAAATTATCTGGATTGATCGACAAGGGGTGTTGCTCACTGTGGCTAGAAGGTTCAGAGGCATAAATGCATACAAGATGAGTCACTGAGGTTCTATTCAGCCATGTAAGAACCTGTGGTAGACTCCATTTGGACACAAAGCCCTTGGTCAAGACAAATTAAAACTCTTTGTTTTGTCGATTACCATCCCTTTCATGAGGCAAATTATGTCCGAGCTCATGAAAAGGTTAACTTTTATAGTCATGTGTACTAACTTCTTTTCTTTGAAGAGCTAAAAGGAACATTTGCTACTTGTGGTATTGATACTTTGACCAGAGATGTGCCTTTGCTCGCACTACTAGAAGGAATCTCCACTTGTTTTCAAATGCTCTCAAAGTGATGGGCCTTTTTGCCTGAGCAATTCTGTCCACTATCCATTCTGAGAAATATTTTGCTTGGTACAGTGTATGAGCCAGACAGGCAGATTCAACAGTTCTGGATTTGGATGAAATGCATGCAATCTTGATTGCTTGAAACAGGCACAGAAACACCCATATATTACTGTGAATTTCCACAGATCATTTATCGATGATTTTTCCCACTTGAAGGGAGTGATCAGGATTATACAGTGCTCTGACTCCCTTGCTTCTGCAAGATTATGAGGACCAGAGGGGTTGGAAGGAATGAGTATGCATGTTTCAGTTCATGGAAAGAGCATCTATTTCCCAGGCCTTTTTAATATGGAAATGGAAAAAGCATCTATTTCCCAGGCCTTCTGAATAAGGAAATGGAATGAACATCTACTTCCCAGGCCTTTTGAATATGGAAATGGAATGAACATCTAATTCCCAGACCTTTTTAATATGGAAATGGAAAAAGCATCTGCTTCTCATGCCTTTTGAATATGGAAAAAGAGAAACACATGTGGGTAGCTTTGCATTTCATCTTGTCACCAATAACTCCACAAGTGGTCAATGCCAGCAGTCCAGATTCATCAGAATACTGATGGGTAAAACGATCATTTGATTTAAATTATTTGATTCTGTCTGGACAATGAATCTGCTAGGATACTGAGCCTGTTCTGGATGTGAGAGACTGGAATATAGATTTATCAATTATTATGACTATCGTCTTAAAATAAGTAACAGAAAAGAGTGAGAAGCAACAAGCTTTGCAAATTCAACAAATAATTTATTACCCAAGAATATAAAGTGAAAATGAAAAGAAACAAACTTACAGTATTGTGAATTAAATTCCAAATAATCCTAGAATTACAGACACCAGTCCTAATAATTTAAGTTCTGAATAAACTTTAGTGGAATTTCAAATTAAATCCAAAGCTGAAAGTGTTGATGTGGCCTGTATAATACTGATGCGCCAACAGTCTTTTGTTGGATCACAATAATACAAGAATGTTATTTTTGAAGAGCACTTTGTATCTCCAAGAAGAATCACTTGAATTAAATAATTTGAAGAAATAAACTCCAGCCCAAATAAATTATTGGACAAAATACAACTGATTTTGCCAAGATCTTAAAGCATGAATGAATAATTTTTCCAATAACAAATTATATAGTCTTCTACTTTACCTCAGGTCACAATTAGCATTTTCTATCAAAGAAAGTATGTAATGGAAATAACCTTCTAGAAGGTTCATGTTTACAAAATAAAATCTCAGTTATAATTAGAAGTCTGTTAGTAAAATTATGATATAAAATATGTAGTAAACAACAGGCAAACCTGGAAATTCATAAGGAATTTCCAAAGTTCAAGATTCAGATTGAGATAAACATGTTTACTACAAAAGCCAAATCAACAACTCTGGTCATGTAGAAAATGAACTTGATTTTGGACAAGGTCAAGAGTAACATACAATGTCAGACTATCAATAGCATATAATGAAAAACAACACAACCTAATCAACACACAATGTCAATGAAATAAATATAACACAATGATGACACCACCTGAAAAACTGGGGACCAAAACTGTTCCACCAGTGCAATGAGTTATTACTGATCTTACTAATAATTACAAAATGGTTGATGTATATACAACAAGCTGTAAATTGGTTATCTTGTTGTAATCTGCAGAGTTTAAGGTCAAAGGCAGGATATTTATTGAGGTGTTATAAGGGATCAAAGATTGTCCATCATGGATTGCGAGTCTTTGACAAAAAATCAGTGTGCAGTTGAGATAAAAACAAGAGACCAAATATAAAATTATTTCAGCACAAACACTTCATAAATGACTCTACCATTGGTAGGCAAAAATACAATTTTAAAGGAAGTCTACCACAGATACCATTTTATAGCTGAAATCTACTGCTTTTGAAAATTAAAATATTTTTTTTACAAAAATCATTTAATAAAAAATCCGAGCACAGATTTTGGATGCATTCTATCAACACATTAGAGAAATTAACCAGAACCAGTCTACTGGGACTGGAAATGTTCTAAATTACAATGACTAGTGCAATGTGTGGTACAGCAATAGGATTAGAATTGTTAAAAAACAGGCTGCTAATTGATTACTTTATTGTTGGAATTTAGGGACTTTAAGGCCAAATGCAGGATATTTCTTGAGGTGTTATAAGCAATAAAGGGATTAATGATGGTCCATGACATCTTCCCAGCCTCTGAGGAAAATCAGCTGACCTTTGTCAGAGGGAAGCTACAATGGAGAGACCAATCATAAAAATGATTTCGGCAGGCAACTAGGGTAATTATTTATTTTTTGTCAAGTTTAATTGTTGTTGTGTTGGTCAAGATGGTTTAAGAAGAATACTGGAGGACAGCTCTTACATTTTTCATTCATGTTAAAATGCCAAAAATGTGTGCTTTCTCCCAATTCTAAGAAACCACCAGCGAATAAATATTACAAGAAGTTCAACAATGCTTGAACATCAGAGTTTAAGTGTGTGCAGGTGAGTAGCAAAGGTCCAGAGTTTGCATTGTGTGTTTCAAAGGTATGCATCTTTTTTATTTCATAAATATTTAAAATTTTCATGCACATAAATTAAGTTCAAAGAATCAAGCCCTAAATAAAATTTATCTTATTATCAGTTAAAAATATATTACAAGATACTTCATTTTAAAGTTGGGATGAATTATTAATAAAAGCATACATACACCAAATGCATAAGGTATATTTTTTCATTCCTTAGTTTAAGTCTAAATAAATCTTTATAATTAACAGTGGTGAAACTTGCTAGCAGATTTTGGACCTGAGCCATAAAGAGAAGGAAGACGTTGACGATGAGGCTCATGAATAAATCTTAAGTCAGGAACTTCCTTCTTGTGGTGAACATAGCTTGCAGGAGTACTGGAAAGCAGCAAAAGGAAAACTTAAGTTAGAATTTCTTTGCATGCTTAATGTGGTTATCCTGTCATTACAACATTCTAATTTTGATACAGCCAAGAGGTTCTTCATTCGTTGCAAAATGCAAAGTTATTCAAGGGGAAAACTGGACCAGAGAACAATTGTTAAACTTAATAATCACAATGAATGTCATTAGTGGTCATCAGACAGTGACATTGTGCAGGGAACTAAACATGCTATTAGATTTTATATAATAAAACCCTTTGCAGTGAACAAGAAGATAAACAACTCCTTCTTTTTCATTAATTGACGGTATACACTCATCTTATTAAGTTATTTTTGTAAGTTTCCATCAGAATCCAAATCTGATTCATATTCAAATCTTGCAGTTTTATGAAGACAGAATACATATTATGGCAAAATAATGCATTTGTTTTGTTTTCAATACAGATTAAAAATATACTGGTTTAGAAGCCAGTCTAATGGTTTGAAATCCTGGTTCTGTCACATGTATGACACCTGCACAAGCAGTCTGAATTTTTGTCTTGTTTGACTGTTATTGCATTTTTCAAAATGTTTAAAGAGGAATATTTAAGGGAAGCTCTCATCTTATTTTGGTCAATACATAGCAAAGTGCTCAAATATGCACTTTTTCCCCAATACTAAAAGAAACTGGTTATCAATATTACAAGAAGTTCAACAATACTTGGAAATCAGAATTTAAGTTGATGCAGGTGAGTAGCAAAGGTCCTGAGTTTGCATTGTTCATTTCATGCAAAGTGGATTTTACAACAGACATATGCAGACACTATCACACAGTGATCAAACATTTTAAATCTACTAATAGGTCCTGGTTCTGTCACATGTATAATGATATGCAATGACTATCTTTGACTGGGCCACACCAGCCTGATGGGGGAAGGATATGTACACCACAGCTGACTGTGCTGGCATCCATGTAGAATGTAATGTGTCCCAGGGACTGAAGAATGTACAAGGAATACCTTCTGTAAACCATGTGAGGAGACAGGACCTCATGTATCCCAAAACTGTCATGATTGTTGAGACAGGACCTCATGTATCCCAAAACTGTCATGATTGTTGAGACAGGATCTCATGTATCCCAAAACTGTCATGATTGTTGAAACAGGACCTCATGTATCCCAAAAATGTCATGATTGTTGAGACAGGACCTCATGTATCCCAAAACTGTCATGATTGTTGAGACAGGACCTCATGTATCCCAAAACTGTCATGATTGTTGAGCAAAGCTTCTGGTGCCCCTGGGACAAGAGAATTATTTATAATGTACTCATAAACTGGTGGCCCAAGATGATGTCCACTGACGCACTGAACAAACTTAACAAACAAAGACTTGTGGGTTGAAATGCAGTTCTTTGTGAGAAAAGACCCTGCAATTCAAGCCACAGTTCTGAGGGAGACTGACACAACTCACATGCAGTTTGAATTCCAAACCCAGTGTGTAAAATGTTGAGATAGTACAATTATGGATTTGTTCTTAGTGACAAGGATTCGATGAAGAAGCAAAAGTGAAACAAAGGATTTCATTTACTGATGAAGTATGAGATACCACAAATTTTATGCAGAATGTCATATAGGTAGTTGAAAGTGGAAGGATGTAGAGATAGCACTGAAGTGATATATGATTCTGTCCACAATTCACATAAAGAGCCAGGGACTGCCAGTAAGACCAAAAGGGATTGCCCTGTATTGTTATATTGTATTCCTCCAAGCAAAATCTCCGTTCTAAACCATGGCACTGAGAACAGTCTCATGCCTCCAATCTGAACCATGGCACACGAATAGAAAGTTTGGAGCAAATTGCCAGTAAGTTTACATCTGAACAATCCCCACTCTGTGAGGCAAATGCTGACTTGCTGCAAGATATATAACTTTGTAATGTGTTGTAGGAAATGACAGTTACAGAGGTGTAGTGGCAGAGAATGCATTTTGAAGGTCCTCCAACAAGACCAGCATGTATGGGTCTCCCTTCCATGGAAAAGTTAAATTACTCCTACCTGGATGTCAGAAAGAAAATAAGTGCATGGCTCTTTATCACTGGGCCTTTGAGGGTTGCCTCATTGAATGGCTCTGTATCACTGGGCCTGTGAGGGCTGCCTTGTTGAATGGCTCTGTATCACTGGGCCTGTGAGAGCTGCCTTGTTGAATGGCTCTGTATCACTGGGCCTGTGAGGGCTGCCTTGTTGAATGGCTCTGCATCACTGGGCCTGTGAGGGTTGCCGTGTTGCATGGCTCTGTGTCACTGGGCCTGTGAGGGCTGCCTTGTTGAATGGCTCTGTATCACTGGGCCTGTGAGGGCTGCCTTGTTGAATGGCTCTGTATCACTGGGCCTGTGAGGACTGCCTTGTTGAATGGCTCTGCATCACTGGGCCTGTGAGGGCTGCCTTGTTGAATGGCTCTGCATCACTGGGCCTGTGAGGGCTGCCTTGTTGAATGGCTCTGTATCACTGGGCCTGTGAGTGCTGCCTTGCTGCACAGCTCTGTATCACTGGGCCTGTGAGGGTTGCCGTGTTGCATGGCTCTGTGTCACTGGGCCTGTGAGGGCTGCCTTGTTGAATGGCTCTGTATCACTGGGCCTGTGAGGGCTGCCTTGTTGAATGGCTCTGTATCACTGGGCCTGTGAGGACTGCCTTGTTGAATGGCTCTGCATCACTGGGCCTGTGAGGGCTGCCTTGTTGAATGGCTCTGCATCACTGGGCCTGTGAGGGCTGCCTTGTTGAATGGCTCTGTATCACTGGGCCTGTGAGTGCTGCCTTGCTGCACAGCTCTGTATCACTGGGCCTGTGAGGGTTGCCGTGTTGCATGGCTCTGTGTCATTGGGCCTGTGAGGGCTGCCTTGTTGAATGGCTCTGTATCACTGGGCCTGTGAGGGCTGCCTTGTTGAATGGCTCTGTATCACTGGGCCTGTGAGGGCTGCCTTGTTGAATGGCTCTGCATCACTGGGCCTGTGAGGGCTGCCTTGTTGAATGGCTCTGTGTCACTGGGCCTGTGAGGGCTGCCTTGTTGAATGGCTCTGTATCACTGGGCCTGTGAGAGCTGCCTTGTTGAATGGCTCTGTATCACTGGGCCTGTGAGAGCTGCCTTGTTGAATGGCTCTGCATCACTGGGCCTGTGAGGGCTGCCTTGTTGAATGGCTCTGTATCACTGGGCCTGTGAGGGCTGCCTTGTTGAATGGCTCTGCATCACTGGGCCTGTGAGGGCTGCCGTGTTGCATGGCTCTGTGTCACTGGGCCTGTGAGGGCTGCCTTGTTGAATGGCTCTGTATCACTGGGCCTGTGAGAGCTGCCTTGTTGAATGGCTCTGTATCACTGGGCCTGTGAGGGCTGCCTTGTTGAATGGCTCTGCATCACTGGGCCTGTGAGGGTTGCCGTGTTGCATGGCTCTGTGTCACTGGGCCTGTGAGGGCTGCCTTGTTGAATGGCTCTGTATCACTGGGCCTGTGAGGGCTGCCTTGTTGAATGGCTCTGCATCACTGGGCCTGTGAGGGTTGCCGTGTTGCATGGCTCTGTGTCACTGGGCCTGTGAGGGCTGCCTTGTTGAATGGCTCTGTATCACTGGGCCTGTGAGTGCTGCCTTGCTGCACAGCTCTGCATCACTGGGCCTGTGAGGGTTGACGTGTTGCATGGCTCTGTGTCACTGGGCCTGTGAGGGTTGTCTTGTTGCACAGCTCTGCATCACTGGGCCTGTGAGGGCTGCCTTGTTGCATAACTCTGCATCACTGGGCCTGTGAGGGCTGCCTTGTTGAATGACTGTATCAATGAGCCTGTTAGGGTTTGCCTTGTTACATAGTACTCATCAAGATCTACATCAAGTTTCATAATTCCAGGTGAAGCTAAATGTATACTTAATGCAAAAATTTACAACTAATGTACAGGTGTGTATATATATATATATATATATATTATGCATGCATGCTTTGGTGAGGAGAAACTGAGCTTCCTCTCCCCTCTACTAGGTTGTTTGTGAATCTGAAGGACCTGTTGCTCCCTACAACTTAATGAGGGCAAAATGACTCTTGCTGAACAGGATATGGTCTCTTCTCCTTCTGCCTGTGATTGTCTCCCCTGAGGCTGATATTGACATAGGTATAGATCTCCCCTGAGGCTGATATTGACATAGGTATAGATCTCCCCTGAGGCTAAAACTGACACAGGTATAGATCTCCCCTGAGGCTGATATTGACACAGGTATAGATCTCCCCTGAGGCTGATATTGACATAGGGATAGAAGGAAAGAGGAGGCAGATTAAGCTGAAGAGGCAGTTCTTGTGCAGCCCACTTCTAAACATTATTGATGCAACCACTGAACAGCAAGGAAGAGCTAAATAACGATGAATGAAGTGCCACACAATACCATGGCATAAGTAAGGTTGCATGAAGGTTGGCATCTATTCCTATTAGGTCAAAGCTGCAATGCTGAGAGTTGTTCAAGGTGTGGTGCATTACTCTATTTATCATCTTGGTGATGTGATAAAACTGATTTCAGGTATATTCACTGCCAGATTTCTGTGCCAAGTGAAAAAAAAACAAGAGATGCCACATTAAGCATGAAGTCACTACAGTATTTCATACCAGTTTGGGTGCTTGCAGTTGCTTGAGAAATGCAATGAATATAGTATAAAATTGCAGGGTGGTTATATTCACCCCTACAACAACCATGTCTAAGCTCAGAACCCCTACATGGTAGGTATCTGAGTTGCTACAGTACCAACTGGAAGAGAAAGACACTGGTAGCTGGCTCACCACAAATGCTTTTGACTTCCCAAGGTCTTGGATTTTTCCAACTGAGGATCAGAAACCTCTGCAATCTTTGCTGATTGTTGGAATGGAGAGAAAGAAGATAAAGTCTCCTGAAGTCATCATCTGTGACTCTTTTTTCTGAGTTAGAATGTCTCATCAGCAACTAAAAGAGGAACTGGTGGGCTATAACACCAATGCATATTCTCTTTCACCTCAAGCTGACCTTATGTGATGGTTGCTGATAGTAAAGTTTGAGAAATGTTAGCCAGGAGAGTGACCATCATGGAACTGCTACCAAAGGTAGATACTGATGCAGTCTTGACAAAATCAAGAGGCCAAACTGGGCCTGATATTGCCTACCTGGCTGGTTGATATTCATTCCATGTTATGAAAACAATTGTTTCCAGGTTTCTCAAGTTTTTCTTTGCTGATTCTACTTTAAGTGGTGGATTGGCATCATTTGTATGAATCTGAAGCCCTTCATGCCAGTGTGCTTATGTAAAGCTTAGTCAAATCCTGAAAGCCCTCAATACATGGATGCTGTCAAATTTGGTTCAATTCTGCTGAGCAATTTTAATTTATTTGTTTAAAGGTTTTACTATTGTTAATAATGTTAGCCATATCTGATGGATCAGCATCTTCTACACGAGTTTAAATGTTCATCATGCCAACTATCAACTTCTGTCAACTTTTGTCTTATTCAGTAGTTTTAAAGAAGAAATCATTTACATGTTTTAGTAATGATGGCCATATTCGATGGCAGATAAGCATCACTGTATATAAATTTGAAAGGTTTTCAAGTCTGGATGCTTTCTGTCAATTCTATTAAGCAGTTTGGAGAAGTCATTTAAAGGTTTTTCTATATTTAGCAACATAATCCTTATTGGATGTCTGAGTGAAATCATCTGTATAAATTTGAATGAACTTCATGCTGGGATGCTTTCTGTCGAATTTGATCTAATTCTGTTGAGTAGTTTGGGAGAATTCAATTTTTTTTCTTCTACTTTTATTAATGGCAACCATGCATGATAGCAGATCAGCATCACCTGTACAAAATGAAGGTCCTCATGCCAGGATACTTTCTGTTAAGTTTGGTCAAATGGACTTCAGTGGTTTTAGAGAAGTAATTTAATGGTTTTTCAGCTTTCAGTAACAGCGACATTTTATCTTAACACTGACCATACCTGAAGCCAGATCAGCATCATTTGTACAAACTAGAAATGAATATTTTCTCAAATCTGATCAAAATTCTGTAAACTGGTTTCTGAGAAGAAGTCATTTAAAGGGCTTTTACTTTGACTGTTTTTAGTCCTGTGGGCCATATCTGATGGCGGATAGTCACCATAAGGTTTAAAGTCCTTTATCTCAGGATGCTCTGAGCCAAATTTATTCAAAATTGGTCCAGTGAGTTTTTTAAAAGTTTTTTAAAAGTTTATAATTGCAATTGTTGATCGATGCATAAATGACAACACATGACAAACACAGTGCCCATAAAATATGCCAGGTGAACTAAAAACAACTACCGGTAATTAACAAAGAATAACTAACCAAAAAGGGTAAAAACTACATCCAGAAAGCACCTAAATAAACCATGTGCATAAATAAAAACAGCCTCTTTTAAATAAATGCCAAAATAAACAAGTATTTCTAAGGCCATGTGCAACTATTACAAAGTCCACCAAAGGAAAATGTGTGCAAAATTACCAGTGATAAATAACAACAAAAGATATAAATGTGTGAAATAACCTCAAAATTACAACTACTACATTGTCTTTACAGATGGATGGATGAAAATAAAGATGAAATCTGATGGATATGAGAAGCAATGATAATATGATGTTGACAGTATTCAAGAACATCTTGGTATGTGCCACTGAGTTATAGCATGGGCAGGTAATTTATACAGGTATATGGCAAACGTTTCATCCCACAGCTCTGTTGTTATGGTATAGCTGATACATAGACTGGAAGGACAAATCCTGACATGTACCAGATTTAAATTCCTAAAATAAAGTTAATGTGATTGGGTAACATATTTAATGGTGAAATCTAGTCAGATCAGTTAGTTTTGTATCGATATAAGCTAGCTAAATTTCATTTATCTACATGGAGAGGCTTTTGTGCAAGTATTAACAAGCTTCTTGGAACAGAAAAACTAATAGACATTACCAAATAAAAATACTTCTACTGCAAGCAGTTGGGGACACAAAAATGGCTTAAATGGTGTCAATATCTAACTAGGTTAATTACATAATAAACACGCGTATGAAATTTCATTTATCTAGGTCAAGCAGTTCCTGCATAATCATGCAACCAAGATATTACAAGCCAAAGAATGTCTTTAAAAAAATACTCATAAACAAGAGGCCCAAGTGAGTACGAGATCACTCAACTGGCTGACATCTGCCTAACAGCCAAATACAAAAGAAGTACAATACAATAGTTTGCCAAGAGTCAGTAGAATGTTTTCTGTAGAAATTTATTTTAAAGCTGTTGATTGCATATGTCATGAAAAGATTTTTTTCATGTGTGTTTGATGGCACATCAGCATCATTTGTGGAATACTGAAAGGCCCCAACACCAGGATGTTTTAGGTCAATACTGGTTAAATTCTTTCAAGTGGCTTGTTTAGATCAAGTTAAGTTTCTATTTTTAGTAAAGGCAATCATATTGATGGATGATCAATATCATTTGTATAAATCTGAAAGGTCTTCAAAACTAGGATAATTTCTGTCAAAGATCAAATTCAGCTGCGCAGTTTTTAGTAATGGTGGCTATATCTGATAGCCAATTAGAATCATTTGCAGAACCAGCATGGCCTTCAAATTATGTCAAATTCTGCAAAGCAGTTTCAAGTAATGGCAGCCATATTTGATGCTGGATCAGCATCATTTGCTCAATTTTTGAAGGCCATTATGTAAGGATGTTGTCAAATTTGGTTCAATTCTGTTCAATGGTTTTGGAGAAGGTCATTAAAAGGGTTTCCTAATTTTTGTAACAAAATTCATTATCTGATGGCAGACATGGAACCTGTATAGAAAATTCAAAGGTCTTCATGCAAGTGGTTTTCTGGCAAAGAACAAGATTTGATATGGGTTGATTTTGGCCACCAAATCAGTGATAAATAAAAGCACTTGTAAGAGTATTTGTTATAATTATGCCATATCCACTATATACCAACTGCAACATATGTATACATGAAATAATGAAATAGTGTGAAATTAACAGTAAATTTTGTTCCTAAATAGGTCTGTGTTCATACAAAATCTCGTACTTTGCCAGATTTCTGCATCTCTGAAGTCCTCAAACACTAGCAGCATGTATCAGAAAACATTTTAATTTTGACAGAAGACTCATTTTGTAACCATCTAATTCATGCAAATTTTATACATGCATTTGTGCTCATCATTAACAAGCAGAAAAATGAGGACAAAATGTGTTTCTTAGATCACTTGTCATGTCTGTCACAATATAACTTTAGGCCTATTTCACAGTAACACAAAAATGCCATTTTATGTTTCATTAAATAAAACTGAAATTCCAATGTTAATTGCTTTATGTATCAGAGATTTTATTTTTTATTCCTCTCTTTCTGGTTGTGTTTTGAGGTGTTCTTTAGCACAAATCATAATACCTGGATGAGAGCAGCTAAATATAGAAGTGGCACATTTAGGAACGAGGTTCAAAGCAATAGAAAAAAAGAATAAAGAAGCAGTTGATACCAGTAATGCTATTTTTGACTAAAATGGTCTGAAGAATGGAATCCTGGCAAGAAATAATATCCCCTTTTTTTCACTACCTGATCATATTAAGTTGCACTTATTATCTATATTCTACTTTTCTATGGTGTGATTGACTAGATCGAAAACCTATGCAGTAGGCTACCAGCACAATAGAACATGGACTAATTAAAATGATTATGGCGTTTAAAATACTAGATTCCTCCAAACACCACTCTTCCTTCCAGCAGACAATGTATGATTCCCATAACTCTAAATCCCCACCACCACCACTCTTTCCTCCAGCATACAGTGTATGAATCCTATAACACTAAACCCCAATCAACAATCTTCCCTCCAGCAAATAGTGTATGATTCCTATAACTCTAAATCCCCCCATCAACAATCTTCCCTTCAGCAAACAGTGTATGATTCTGATAACTCTAAACCCTCCAACCAACACTCTTCCATCCAGCATACAGTGTATGATTCACAAAACTCTGGATCCTCTGGCTAATACTCTTCCCGTCAGTAAACAATATATGACTCTCACAACCCTCAACTGTCCAGATGCCATTCTTCATCCCAGCAAACAGTTTATGACTCCCATGACTCCAGACCCACTGGCAAAAACTCTTCCCTCCAGCAAACAGTGTATGATTCTTGTAACTTTAGACCCTTTGGCTAACACTCTTCCCTCCAGCAAACAGTGTATGACTCTCACAATTCTCAACCATTCAGCTAACATTCATTACATTAGCAAACACTCTATGATTCTCATAAGGTAGTTCTCAGAATATTTACGTATGTAAATATGAAATTTAATTCCAGGTATTGTGTGGAAGTGTGTTTCTCCAGGGTGGATATAATATCTCCCAGTGAATACTATACAATGGGCCTCAACTCAGCAGGCATTGGAACTCAGTGAGAGTAAGTATATGACACAGAAGATTCAACTGCACTCTACCTGAAAAATCCTCCAGAGGTAGTATGTACACACAACTTGCCCTGTAGGGCACATCAAGTATACCCTCTAAAGCCAGGAATCTGATGAGGTCAGTTACATGTCCAAACTCCTCCACCAACAGATGTGGAGCAATCTGGAAATATTGTACATGTTGTAAAGGTATATGACAGCTAATGAGTATGTTTTAAAACATGTTGTATTCCTTTTTTTTTATTAATTCATCCATTTAAATGAAGTAACTTGTGTTGTAAAGCATGTATATAGTCCTAAAAAAGTCAAAATGTAAAAAAATTCATTTAAACCATTTAAACCAGAGTGTAATCAATGGTTAAATAAACTCACCTCTACTTTCACTAGTCTCCAGCAGCCATTGTAAACATGATCATTCAGAAATTAAATTCAAACTAAAGAAATCTTGGATACTTTTCCAACTAAAATATTTTGTTGCAATCTTTAATCTTTACATATGACTTTTTATTCATTCTAAAATTTGACATTTAGACTTATAATTGGCACCATATGGACAGTATTGTACTGACATATTATGCAATCACCCACCTACCTACCCATCTACCAACCTACTGTGACCAGGTATAAAACAAAATAGAATAAAAAAGAACACTCTTGTGTATCATATTAAAGTAGAGGTAACAAAATTCACAACACAAAGACTAATGTTATTTTTTAATACTTTTTATAATCATTGTTCTTAAAATCTGCTTGGAAAGCTATTATCAGTCCACGTCTTGAAGCCAGATTTTACTGGATGAAAGTCACAGGCTTTGACTAACAATGAACTGACACCAGCAAGTAAAATTATGTTCAAGTAATTACCTTGATTAGCTACTAAAGGTAGGGCCTCACATGAAAAGCCTGCAGTCCACTCACCTAATTCTTATACTCATTTACATGTATAATACAAAAGTAACCCGCTGATGGTAGCATATCATAATAAACAGTCATTAATATGGTAAGTGCATCACTGAATAACTATATTTATTCACACTTCAAACTGCCTTGGTCACAAAGGGCCCTTTGAGTAAGGTAGGATGTATAGAGACTTAGCAGCCTGGATGAATCAATTCATGCTTTACTAACAACTGTTAAGTAGTTACATGCAACATCAACAGCACCCAAGAAATGAACTTGTAACACATAATTTGAACAAAGTCGCTGAGCATGCAATACAGGTCAGAGAGACTACTTTTGATAAGACGGACACTGAACTTATCAAGATGCATCCACCCATCTCATGATTCTAGGTAGGATATTAAGCATACAGCATGCAAAAAGTTATCCAAAACCAGTAAAAGATGAAATATATGTCACAATGAGTCTCTTTTGATGTAAGAGTGTGGTAGTAACAGATATGCATTTCATCATCAATTTCATGATTACAGCATAAACAATCCTATGAAATAATCAAACACAAAATTTAACCCAAGTCAGTGAAGCATAAAATATTATCGATACTGACATACTAATGAAATGAAGGAGTAGTACTCACAACAATTCATCCCCAAGTTTCATCATTTTATACAGGACAGCATCTATGTCATGTGCTAAATGCAACAATTTAGCCCAGAAAAAAGTGAAATATAGGTCACAGCGACATCTTCTGGAATGGGTGTGGTACTAAGATAGATGTTTAAATCACCTAGTTTAAGGAGTACAGCAATAACATTAAAAATGTAAAATTGATCGAAAGTCAGTGGCAATGACCTTTTTTGTATGAGTAAGGTACTAACACGGATGCATACAACCACCTAAATCAATGAATCCAGCATAAACAGTGCTTTTGGCTGAAATCAAGTGAACTATGAAATAATGGGTCACTGTGACCTACTTATGTGATGAGGGTGTAGTACTCCTCAAGATACATTGCCTCACCAAATTTCATGAATCTTTGAATAACAGTATGTATATAGGGTGGGAAAATTAATCTGTTTGGTTTCAATACAAACCATAAAATTTAACTTAAGCATGTAAAATGTGTAATGTAGGTCAGTGACATTCATCTGTGGTAAGGGTGAAGTGCTAACAGAGATGCATACAATCACCCATTTCGATGATTCTAGCATAAATAGAGCATGAGAAATAAACTTAAAATATACAATGTAACTAATTCAGTGAATCATGAAATACAGGTGACAGTGAACTGCTTCTGTGATCTGAATGTACTCATCAAGATGCATGTCCGCACCAACCTTCATGAATCTAGGTATAACATAATCATAACAAGTCTACTGATGAAAATCCCATGTTTGATATAGACATCCATTTAGAGATAATATTTTTAAGATATGACTTTCAATTTATGAGGTTTGATTTGGTGGCACAGTAACACAAATATGGCTGTTTGGTGCCAAGGCAACTGGAGTAAAGTGCCTTGCCCACAACCATGCCATGTTTGCCGACCCAGGCTAGTCCAATGGTAGGATTCGAACCTACACCTTTTTGGTTGTGAGCTGTTCCATTCAGGAGGAGTAGCAACTAGATTTTATAAGATGGTAGTTATGGTGGCTATACTGGACATCAATCAGCACCATTTTCATTTAAGATCAACTGGACATCATACAAACTGTTTCAGTGAGAGCCCAATGTTGATATGACCATCCATTCAGGTACAGAATTGATAATACTACTTTAAGACGGCTGCAACGTGGCCATATTGGAAATCAGACTGGCACCATTCATGTAGGGCCAACTAGATATAGAAAGTCTTTTAGTGAAAGCCCATGTTGATATGACCATCCAACTGTGAAAGATTTTTACAAGATTGCTGTTGTGGTTGTCATACTGGATGTCCAAGCAGGACTATTTTCAGTTAGGACCAACCAGACCATGAGATGAATGTGTAAGTTTCAAGGCAATTCAGTAAGTAATTTAGTAGGAGTAGCAATATAAAACATGTGCTAATGGATGGAAGTTGACAGATGAGAGATGAAATCCCATCGCATAAGCTTTTCTCGCTTATGACCAGTAAAGCTAAATATTCAAGTCATAGTTTTTTAATTTCCCTAGGTCTGTATAATCCCATGAAAGGCATCTGAGGCATGTGATATATAACACTTCAGTTCTTAAAGCAATACAAAATATGTCAGTTTCTTGTATATATAGGTTAATTCTAACTGTAATTTTCAGCAAAAATCAAAATCTTTGATTTATTTACAATAGTCACATGAATTGGGATTTGGCTGCAATAATTATTGACTATATTAAAAAACAAAATTTGACTTATTCAAATGATTACAATCATGGATTATGAAATTTTACTATCCATCATCGGCCAAAAAAGGTATATATATATATATATATATATATATATATATATATATATATATATATATATATATATATAAAATAAATTTTTAAAACTGAAATACAGTCATGCACAAAAATAAATAATCAGCATTCTACCAAACATAAAACACTAAGAGAGAGTTTGGATAGTGGCAAGAAGGCTAGATATCATAATTTTGTTGTTAAAGCATTCTAACCTGACAAAGGGATATGATAATATCTTCATAACTTATAGCAGCAAAGCATCCCTTGATAAAGGCATCCTTTGTTATTCTCAAGGTCTCTTCATCCACACTACTGAGCCTTAGGATACAGAGTAGGCGGTGGCTGGACACTAGATGACCTGAGAAGTTAGAATAATATTATCTTAATTTGCAATTACCATATTTGCTCAGATTTCATTCACACTTAAGTGCAACCAGCACTGATTCAGTTCAGTTATGCCTAACTTATATGCAGATTATACCACCTTGCTATTCATTTTACAAGCATCATTCCAGAAGAAAAGCTTACCTGCCAGCCTATCACATGACAACAGACTGGGGCCCATGCTCTTAGTATGGTTCTACAAAATGTGGTCCCTGATATTCCTGCCAACCAGCCCATCAGCCATATTACTGTTCATTTCACTTGCATGTTTCCAAAAGAACAACAAGGACCCTGATAAGGTTACCTGCCAGTTCATCACATGACAACAGATCAGGGACCTTGATGTTTATTTTAATCTGCACAAAAAGATGTGCCCTGACCTGACTGTCAGCTGGCCTATTACACGACAGCAGAACAGGACCCTTGCTGATGATTTTAGCTGCATCATCCACAAGAACAAAGTGGACCCTGATCTGACCAGCTGCCAGCCAAACAGATGAGAACCGATCCAATTTACTTGCATGATTCCACAAGAACAAAGTGGACCCTGATCTGACCAGCTGCCAGCCAAACAAATGAGAACCGATCCAATTTACTTGCATGATTCCACAAGAACAAAATGGACCCTGATCTGACCAGCTGCCAGCCAAACAGATGAGAACTGATCCAATTTACTTGCATGATTCCACAAGAACAAAGTGGACCCTGATCTGACCAGCTGCCAGCCAAACAGATGAGAACTGATCCAATTTACTTGCATGATTCCACAAGAACAAAGTGGACCCTGATCTGACCAGCTGCCAACCAAACAAAAGAGAACTGATCCACTTTACTTGCATGATTCCACAAGAACAAGTGGATCCTTATCTGTCTGCCTGTCAGCATATCACATGAAAGTAGGTCAGGGCCATTGCTGTTCATTTTATTTCACATCATTCAACAAGCACATGTACCATAATATGTCTGCCTGCCAGTCCATCACAAGACAGCAGATCTAGGTCACTGCTGTTCATTCTTTGTGTGCAAAAGAGGACTGACCCTGAACTGCCTGTCAACTAGTTCATCACATGAAAGCAGATCAGGGCCCTTGCTGTTCATTTTCCTTGTACGATGGTATTTAAAAAGTTCTGAATATTAGAGCACTGTACAACAGAAGTTTTTATTACTGAACAATACATAAGTGCATCTCATCTTGGATAACTGTTTGCTGTTTGCACATTGTTCACATGGTAAATATGATCAATGTAAAGTTAATGGATAACAACCTTTTACAAATCTATTTTACTTTAAAGACATTGATTTGGTAATTGGGATGAACTTTTAAAATAAAGAAACCAAACATAAAATCTTAGCACTAGCATTCGAGTTGTTTAAAAGTGGTAATTATATCTCATTAGCTGGTAATTTAGGCAAGAAAAAAATCATATTTTATAATTGGCAGAACTATAGATAGACTTGAAGCATCATTTAGTATCTGTTTCTAACTGTAGGTATCAATGCATACCTGCTTTCATTTCTTTCAAATATTCTTCCACCAAATCTTCTGCATTCTGAAAATATTCATGAAAAGATTTGAAAATATTTTTCATGTATCAGCAACAAAAAAAAGGCATCAGCATTTTTCAAATACTCGTTTCTTTGGTCCATCAATCATTTCTTCTGGAATGGTTATGCTAAAACTGCAAAGGTTTTCATCTCTACAGTCACATCACAAGAATTATCTCAAGTAACAAAAGAAAATACATACCTATTTTAAAAAAAGGAACATTTCTTTCTAGTAATGTTTCATTAAAAAATATTTACCTGATCATAATATGTTAGCAGAACTACTACTACCTTGCAAATCCAGCCCTCCCAGGCTAAAAGTTATAAGTTATCTGCAGATTAAGTGACCTCCCCTTTATACAGGGACTGGCATGAAATCCTGTGAATACTTCAGTTACTAACTGAGAGGAAGGCAGCTCTCTATATGGCTGTAACTGCAGGAAGGCTGGGAGGGTATATGTCTATTATAATCAGGTAAGTATTATTGAAAAAACATATTTTACTAGAAAAAAAATTTCTTTTTCAAATACGTTACCTGATAATAATAACTTAGGAGAATAGGTAAGAGGTGGAGGGAGATATATCCCCTCACCCTGGAGAGACTATCTCCAGTTACCTAAGGTATGGGAGAAAACTTCAGATAACCCAACTGGAGAATAGATTTAATGTCTTGGAGAGCAGCAAATCCAGCAGAAATCATGTCCTTATGAAGCTGTCAAATGACACAGGAAGGCAACTTGTTGTGCCACAGCTATAGAGTGAGTTTATTTTTTTAGGATGAAAAATCTCTGAGATAAAAACTCAGAGAAGTGGACTCAGATCTCCATCCCATGGCATAGATAATGACAGAACAGTTTTGCTCAAATGTAAGGTTTGTGTGACTGCACTGACTTCATGAGCCGAGATGTTTAGTAACTTCATTTGGTCTGGGGTTATTTTCTGATATGCAGATCAAATAACCCACTTTAAACAGGATGAAACAGCCTCAGTCTGCTGATATATCATCCTTTTCCTCTGTGAGGGGTAAGAAGTGTGATTTCCCTCAACACAACGACTTGGTCCTTCTTAAGTACCACTTCAGAGCTCACACTCACTCCTTTAGATTGGGTCCTGTAGATGACCTTGAGATGAAGTGTCCAGAGTAGACAGGAATTTCATTGCAAAAGTCTGATTCCCTATGTTCCTGGCAACAAAAACAGAAGCCATCACGAATCACTAACCCATCTTGTTGCAACTGCATATACTTCAGGTCCACTGATGTATTTATGTATGTATTTTACTGATTCTGCCTGCCATCACTAATGCAGTGAGGAAGCTGTTCTTATGAGAGGTGAACCAATGAGACTCTTGACAGTGGTTCAAATGGTTTCTTGTTTAGCCAGGTTAGTGTCCATGATAGATTCCCTTTGGGCAAAGAGCTAATGTCTTTGGACATGTGTAATCAAAATTGGACAAAAGACCAGGTAGGTCTTTGTTTTGTCCAATATCCTATCTTCAATGATGACACAGGGTGTCGGTGACCATGGAATGGTAGCTTTTGATTGTGATTTGTGCTGTTTCTTGTCAAAGAGCCATAGTAGGAAGTTAGTTGTCTGAGGTATTTATACTTGAAATGGTGTAATGTGTTCTTGGGCACACCACTGTATGAAGCTTTTCCATCTGCTTTCATATGCTTTTAAAGTGGAGGGCTATCTCACCTGAATGATTTCTCCACCACTGGTTCTGAGAACTGTTTGTACCTGAGGACTTGTTTAGAATGATACACATGTGCAGGATCAGCAACTCTGGGTTGGGATGAAATACCTGTCATGAGCAGATGAGGGAACATCTCAGTTTCTGGATGTAGTCCAGACATGTGTCATTTCCTGGTCCATCAATTGTGCATGAAGCCCAAGGCACTGATCCCAAGTCCAAATGGGAGTGCCCTGAACTGGCAAAAGACTTCTTTGTAGGAGAATCACAGGATCTTCTTAGAAGTCATGTGAATGGGGTAAAGATACACATCTTGCAAATGCACTGACTGCATAGTCTCCCTCCCAGCATTTAGAACATGTCATGGTGTTTCCATTTTGAATCAAGGGGGCATGAATCAATTTATTGAGTGCACTTAGGTTGATGACATGACAAAGAGTGCCGCATTTGTAGCTGAGGGAATCCTTGACAAAGGAGGAGGTGTGCTGAAAATGATACTCTGTCCCTTGAACCACTTTTCAGGTCTGTAGGTCATTGCAGCTAAACTTCTCCCATCTGGCAGCAAATAATTAGAGCCTTCTCCCTACTGGAATCTATGATAATTGGAACATGAAGATGTAATATTTTGAGATGGGGAGGCTCTCACGAAGAGAAACTCTGTCATGAATAATTGCCCTCTCTCTCTGCCTCTTGTCCACTTTTGTTCGGGAGAACTGTGGTTTTCAACAGTTGTAGATTTGTACTACTGCTTCCCAGTGGCTTGTGTCCTATGGACATCTCACAATGTTTTTGTCACTTGCCTTGAAAATCCCTCTGCTGTTGCTGAGACTATGGGAGAGTAAAATTGGTCTCCTTCGTTGCTTGTTTGCAGATTTTTGTCAACCTGACCATTAAAAAAGGCATCGGGTAAAGTTTTCTCCAAACATGGGGTATTTCTAACCATGCCTTGAATTTTGATATGACTCCCTGTGTCTTTCTTACTTTGGATTTTTAAAAAGTTTAATACAAGCTTTCAGTGGTGAAGTATGTTCTCTTTATGTTTAAAACATTGTCCAAAATCATCCACATCGACTACCTCTAATTTGTTGGCCTAGATACCAATCACATTAAGGCGTAGATCACATTAGGCTCCCTCTGAGTAGTAAAGGCTTGAGAACAAAGTAAAGTGACATCTCTTGGATACTGATGCACTAAGCTTAGAGTACCTGTCTGACCTAGGTTTGTGAAGCTGGACAAAACTCATTCTTCTGGTGGTTGATACTAATTGATCATTTGTGGTTGTCACCCATTATGATCAGAAGTATATGGCAGAGTCTGTTCATGACAAAACAGGGCCAGCTTGGTTTGCACAACATTTTCCAGTTCTTGAGATTGGGATGAGGTATGGGATGTTGATCAATGAAGCCAGTCCATAGTTCTGATGTCCAAGATGGTAACTGAGACTGTCTGCTCTCTATCCTGCTCCCCAGTAAGTGATGTGGTGTTGTACCCTAGCATGCAAGCTGATGAATTCATCATCCCTCAAGGTGCATTTCATTGCCTTCCCTTTGAACACCCCCAGTAGTGACATCCACTGACTTCTGTCCATAATGTGCAAGTCTGACAAGTATTTGTTTATTGACAACTGGAGTAAGCTACACATGTAGAGTGGTTGTCATTCTGGTCTTACCCATGGTCTAAATGTGCAAGATAAGAATACAGCATGACAATATATAAAGGTGCTGCACAGCATGAACACTGCTTTAAAAACTTCAGAGTGTATGTGAAGAGCTACACACTATGACAATTACCTGTAAAAGGGCACATATGGCCACACATAAAGTTAGAGTGTTGGAGTGTCGCTATTAATACTTCTGAAGTAAACACTAAAATATCAGTTCTAATAAAAGTTACCTGAAGGAAGGGCCATTATACAAGTAAAATCACTGAGGTATCACTTATAATAACTATGAAGTAGATGCTATGACTAAACAATGCCTAGAAAACTTACCTGTATGTATCTGACTGTGGCAGAAACTATACAGCAATATAACTGAGTTTTCTACAGTACACAACATACATGCATATACAAATGCACAGAAGAGTCAATAGTGATACTTAAGAAGTGGATGTTATAATCTCAACTGCCGTATTCCCAGACAGCACTGGGGGTTTGTGAGACTGAAAAAGTGAGTTTTGAGTTATCAAGTGTGATTCAGTGCACGTGACCAAAATATGCTATATAGCCCAATTGAGAATAAGCTAACTTTTCATATAAGCCTATTGAAAATGATTGGAAATTCAAATTGTAATAAAAGAAAATAACTTATCTGTCTTGTTCAAAGCATTTAAAAGACTTTTTAAAAAAAGGAATGGTTTGAAGATTTAGTATTGTCAAATATCTTCGCCATACACATAAGTGCAAGAACTCGCATAATCTCCACCACACTGACATTAAATAAAAATGTACACCAAGTTTCTGTCTTTAAAATCCATTGGATGGCAAAGTAAAGGCTTAATTAGACAAGTCTTTGCTACCCTAAATAATTCAATAGGAGGTTTGAAGGTAATGTAAGTGTCATTAGTGTCCATCACTACACTCAGTCAAGACTGGATGGTACTGGTGGATTTTCTGAGCAAATCCTGGTCAGAACCAAGTTGTTCTGAATGACCATAATGTCAGCATTGCCAAAACTTATCTAATGCAGTCTGCTCATGAGATATGCTTGTCTTTATAGAAAAGAAAAGGAATATACATCACATTTGGGACTTACCATTTCATTGGGGAAGGGTGAGGGAGGGGATAATATTTAAAGTTAAATGGGGGCTTTACAAATAATAAAGCAGTAATAAACACCTCTGTCCAGTATGGGTGGTAATGCTTTATCAACACAAAACAACTATGTAAACAGCTTGTTCTTATTATTGTATTTCAAACAATCTATTTCATGGCTAAAAGAATCCTGAAAAAGTACAGGTTAATTAATAGCTAGTATTTTTAACAGGATTAGGAATAATAACAAAGAGAGCTATCTGAATGTTCAACTGAGCATGTTGAAAGTTACATACAGATGGAGTATGAGAGACCCCCTACACACAGGAATGACATATGTTGATAATTTGTTCAAATAATTACTTGCACCCCACCACCTTTGCTGGCATTCCTCACAAAGTAAAACTCCATCAAACAATTCTGAAATTAAGTTTTGCTGGATTTTCCTTGCTTTGCCAATGGCTAAGTGTTTCTGAATCGCCTTCAAAAATGAATCACAACTGAACATTATTCTAATAACTGAAAAAAAATCATGTTTGCATTTTATATATGGAGTAAAATCTGAATTCAAAGAAACATGCCACTGTTCATAAACTTCTCAACAATCTTTATTGGCTTAAACAGTCTCATTCAAAGCAATGACATACAAAACTTTTGTTCTCATACACGCATCTAGCCTCTTGTTGATTTACCTGGATTGGGTTTTTCCACTCCGTGACCATCATGTATACAAATCAGCACAATCGGCTAATCCACCACAGTCTTCAAATACATCACACTAGCTGTTTTCAGGAAATTAAGTAATATGTGAAATGGTGGTTAATAGCTGACCTCACTGCTTTTTAATTGCCATTATTTAACTTGACCCAAGGATAGCTTTACATCATCTCCAATCAGGACTGTTTACTGTTTATACACATTACATATAACAGACATAATGAAGTGTATGGTTTTTTCAAAGATTACTGAAAATCGTGTTTTCCAAAACTCAACTGTGTCAGGGGTTTGGGAGTAAAAAATGGCAGGTATAACTCAAGCAGGTACATACCAAAGGCACCCAAGTGTGTGAGGATGGCAAAGTGATTACACTAAAAGACAGAAACTTTGTCTCTACTTGACTCAATAGACATCATCACAATCTAATAATATGTCTCTATTCGACTATACAGAGAGCATGAAGTTAATAAATCACTTCACCAAATAATGCTGGCCACAGAGAAATATAAAGCAAGTAAACTACTCACCGTACATGTGTTGCAAAGAATTTTTCTGGCATACACTGTAACTAGCCAATCTAGTCCCTCCAGCCTGCTCCTCAGCCAAATTACTTCTCTCTCTGAAAACAAAAGTACTGCATACAGATACTATGCTACTACAATTACATGTCATCCATATCTTCTGCCTCACCAAAATATCTGTTTGGAGACTGAAAGATATGTTGCAGATGTGATATATAAGAAATTCATATTTACAATGCATACTGGGAAGTTAAAGGTATCACATGTATGCACTTAATGTTCAATGTAGCAATAATTTCCAATATTATATGACAACATAAAAATAGTTTGAATGCACTTTAAATTAAGGAGCTTTCTGAATAAAATGAATGTTCCTATGACATATCAAACTTGTTCTTTCTGCCCACTTGGAACAAAAAACATATAGTTTTGTCTGTTTACAGAATATACAAAATCATGTTGCCAAAATCTAATTTTAAATAATCTACTGTTTGGTGAATGATTTTGAATTAAAAGCTATCAAGCCCTGTCTCATCTGTAATTCTAAAAGGTAATAGATTAGTCCAGTTCTAGTCATTTTTTAAATAATTCTGATTTGTGCTGTATTCCAATTTTTCTGAACTTTAACAGGTTGTTCTCTGTGTTTCTCTAAAATATCAATAAAAGGCAACTGAATGATTTTTAAAAGAATTTTAAAGGTTTTCAGTGACGGTAGCCATATCTGATGGCCGATCAGCATCGTTTGTAAATCTGTTTCTATGTCTTCAAGTCAAGATGATTTCTGTTAATTTCATCAATATCTGTTGAGGTAGTTTTTGAGAAGTCATTTTAAAGTTAGTCTATTTTCAGTGATAGTTGCCATATTAGATGCATCATTTCTACAAGTTTGAAAGGTCTTTATGACAGAATGCTCTCTGCTAAATTAGGTTGAAACTGGTCTAGTGGGTTTTGAGAAATTAAAATTAAAATTAGCTACAATTTTAGTAAACTATGTTTCTCTAAGAATTTTTACCCATTACCTGCCCTTACCACCATATGCCCCCTAGAGAGAATATTCTTGGGTGAAGAAAACTGGGCAGGGTAAAAGAAAACAAGTGTCAAGATATTTATTAATATCTATGAGAAAAAAATCCAATCAACGTAAAAACTGCAAGCATTTCAGTTTTTAACTGAATGATATGGATATAAAGCCTTAACAATAAGTTCCATCAAAATGAGTAGCAAATATACCAATTAAAACATAACGTGTTTTCCAGCAGAATATACTGTTTCCAATATTTTAGTCAATTAAGAAGACACTTAATTTTTGGTTAGGTGGTTTTCCAAATAACATTTGCTTTTAAAAATGTTCTTGTCACTCCATACAAATTATTAATTAAATGTATCTCATTCTTGTTTCAAGAGATATTCCTTGCTCTACAGTATTTTATTTGTCTATTTAGAACTTGATATCCTTGCTTTTTTCTTTATTTAGATGGCAAATTTGATGTTCTTGTTGTAGGGTATGTTGTTTGTCTACTCAGACAGGGAATTTGATGTCCTTGCTGTTTTCTTTATCTATTTAGATGACAAATTTGATGTTCTTGTTGTAGGGTATGTTGTTTGTCTAGTTAGACAGGGAACTTGATGTCCTTGTTGTTTTCTGTGTTTGTTTAGATTAGAATTTGTTGCTCTGCATGGAATATTTTCTGTTTAAATAGGGCATCTGACGTCCTTGTTGCTTTCTTTGTCTAATTAGTTGTGGAAGTTGATGTCCTTGTTGAATGATATTTTGTTTGTTTAGATAGGGCATTTGATGTCCTTGTTGCTTTCCTTGTCTACTTAGTTGGGGAATTTGATGTCCTTGTTGAATGGTATTTTCTTGGCCTATTTAGATGGGGAATTTGATGTTCTTTTTTGTGACACAATATTGGGTGGCAGTTTTCTTTCATTAGCTTTGTTCAAAATTAAACCACAAACTAATATTGTGATGAATAAAGCTAATTTCACTTGCACATATTCTTCACAGCCATTATATTGTTTCATTTAACAAAGATAAATCCTTTATTGAAATAACTGGAACCGTGAATTTATTTAATTTTGTGCTACACAAAAATTACAGTTCATGACATACACCATTTTTTAATGCAAATTATCCATATACATCATTGATTTATTACTGTGATATCCATAGTCCCTAAAAATCAAATCATCCATATACCATCATTGACTTATTACTGTCATATCCATATACCATCACTGATTTATTAATGTCATATCCTTATACCATCATTGATTTATTAATCTCATATCCATATACCATCACTGATTTATTAATCTCATATCCATAAACCATCATTGATTTATTAATCTCATATCCTTATACCATCATTGATTTATTAATCTTATATCCATATACCATCATTGACTTATATATCCATATACCATCACTGATTTGTTAATGTCATATCCATAAACCTTAAAAATCAAATTATCCATATACCATCATTGATTTATTAATGTCATATCCATATACCATCACTTACTTATTAATGTCATGTCCATTATTAATGTCGTATCCATATACCATCATTGATTTATTAATGTCATATCCATATACCATCATTGATTTATTAATGTCATATCAATATACCATCATTAATTTATTAATGTCATATCCATATACCATCATTGATTTATTAATGTCATATCCATATACCATCACTGACTTATTAAGGTCATATCCATATACCATCATTGATTTATTAATGTCATATCCTTATACCATCATCGGTTTATTAATGTCATATCCATAAACCCTAAAGTGTCCTTAAAACTGTAATGAAAATTATGTTAGACAAAATGTTTCCATTAAAATGTTGCAAGAATCAGGACTAAACATTTTAGCTTAGTATTAAGTTCAAATTTGAAACTTATGATAGTATGGTGAGAAGCACATGCCTTACCTAATGATTTAGTATAACAATCATGAGTAACTAATCAATTAAATTCAGTATAACAATCATGTGTAACTAATTAATCAGTTTAACATACTTATTAAAATTTGATGACAAAACAATCAAATATATTTAGCCACTATAAAGCTGCAATACTGAACACTACAAGTACATACTGAACACTACAAGTGCATACTGAACACTACATGTGCAATATGGAACACTACAAGTGCATACTGAACACTACAAGTACAATACTGAACACTACTAGTGCAATATGGAACACTACAAATGCAATACTGAATGCTACAATATGGAACACTACAAGTGCAATATTGAACACTACAAGTCCAAATTGTTTTCAACAATATCTTGCAGTTTACTTTTTCAGGTCATCAAAGTTCCAAAAGTATACAGGATTCTTAATGCAGGAGCCCCATTAAAATGTGCCAGTCACTTTAAGCTAAGTCAAAAAGTCATTAATTAATTATTTTGATTTCAATCAAATTCAGAGGTGTGTATGTGTTGTTCTTTTATTCAATTAATTTTGAAATTTTTTCAGGGTTTCTACATTTTTATCCTCGCTGTATTATTTCAAATATTCAAAGTTATGATATATAGTACAAAAAAGCCAATGATCGAAATTCCATTTACTTTCCTGAAAATCAGGTATGCATATTTTCTGCATTCACTTGGAAACCAAAGGCATGTGAAATCAGAGGACGGACTGTGTTTCACATGTCAAATTTGAATACTGCCATATTTACAAACATAATTTCACATGCAAATACTGTCTCAAACACTGACTTTAGGAAATTAAATCACCTGTGAACTCTCACATCTTCATTTACTTTTTAATATTTTAACAACTGTATTCAGGAATCAGTACTCATATTCAATCTTTGTAAAACATGTATATATATTTGTGTGATTGTACACTTAGTATTTTCCCATCTCATAACATTCATTCTATAGCAATTCTGTAACATTTAAAAGAGCAAATGTCCTTCCAAATCAACAGAACATTTGACACAGTTCATCAATTCTTAACTCTGAATATGCATTGAAAACTCTGTTACAGTATAATAAACAAGTCATACAGTATGATAGACAAGTCATACAATATGATAGACGAGTTATGCAGTAGGTATATACATCAATGTTTTAACCTAAAGTGTGTCGATTTCACTACTAAACATTATGACTGTTGGATAATCATGCAAAAGGATGATTACTGGATGCAGAAATTCCAGATTTAATGTATTTGTGACAGTATATTTTAATTATTTGATTTGGAATAGTACAGTAGACATAGACAAATGTTCTTCAGAGTCAGAACTGCATCACAAAATAAAAAACATTAGTTTGCTGGAGCTATTTTACCTTGGCTGGGGTCCATGTTACAGGACAAACCCCTGCTCCCTGTCCAATGACTGATACCCTAAAATTTATTTGTAATGAGTCCCTGCATAGTAAATTGGCCATATTCTAACAGCTGTTAACTTTTCTTCACCTATGCCACTTTGGCAATCAATTCAAAAAATGGCTGCCAAAATGTTGATAATATTGTCCTATAAGTTTACATTTGAACCATGCTTGTCATTGTCATTGGGTGGGGGCATTGTTACAGGTCCCCCTCCCCCTCCAAGCCCTCCACCCATTTACTGATACTGCTACTTTTATTTGTAATGAGTCCCTGTGACGTATATCGGCCATATTCAGACAGATGTAACCTTTTTTCCTAATGCCCCTTGGGCAACTGATTCGAAAAATGGCCAAGAAATGTTGATAGTAATAGTAAAACAAATACAGTTCCAGACAGTGGGGTAAGGAAACTCCCCAGTCTTAACCAATCGGTAAAGAGAATACTGTGCAATAATTTCATTGACTTATTTGGACCAATCAGAATCACATAAAGTGATACGGTAACATGTTCTCATATCAAAAATATTAAACTGGACACATTATATGTAAAGTTTACTGACTATTTAATAAATATAGTTGCCATATAAACTGTACATAATAAATACTATACATAGTTACCATATCAACTGTATTTAAAATATACTATACATTGTTACCATATCAACAGTATATAATATATACTACAGTTACTATATCAACTCTAAATTTATGTATCTTAACAAAAGCATAACACTGACATATGTATATATGTATATAGTGTTCAAATGAAATTTTGCAGTGCATCCCTTCTCAGAAGCAACGTCTTCAAAATTTCGTAAATTTTCTTATGCAAATGAGCATGGACAGCAAATTTTAGAACTATCAATAACTATTTAAAACATGTCATGTGTTATGCAGCATGCAACAACTGCATGATTTTTCAAAGCTGAGAACACTTTTATACTGACCTATCAATGGATAGCCACTGTCAACAATAAGCTGAATCAGTACATGAAGGCAAGACACAGCCAGCCCCTTGAGTGCTACAGTGCTAACTGGCAGGCTCTCCACTGCACCTCTCCACACCACCAGGCACTCATGTAACACCTCACAAATGCAAACTACCATTGCTATTGGCTGAATACTCATCCAGTCAGGTGTGAGCTTTCTTGCACTATAGGATTCCAAGATAATCCTGAGTAATCTCAATGCAAGACTGCAGGTGACTGGTTGTTCAAGTCCATACAGTGAGGCCGAATTTATGTGAGGTAAGACACAATGGCTGAGAAATTCAGTTTGGAAGGTGGCTCTGGACTGGCTGATAGCACTGTCAGGCTGAGCTTGACTAATCCACTTTAAAATAAATGAATTGATAAAAAGTTTTGTTGCCTGAAATGTCTTCATGTTTCACAACATTGGTCACATTAAATATACCATAAATACTACTGGTAACTGAAAAACTTTTGGACTTGGTCTTGTTTTGCTAGGATACATGATAACAAATACATATACAATCATATATACCACACAAAAAACCATTTAATATACATTTTTAATATAACTTTAATGAAGTTTTCATGTTCATTATAGTGCCTTAAATATTTTAAGACTTTTCTAATTTGTCCTTAAAATAATATTGAGAAGATGAAGTTTTCTCATTAACTGAATCTTCTTTGAGAACATTTGAACAGTCTGTCAAAATACAGTATAAAACTCCAATAATGGTTGCCTCCCTCAAACAGCAACCTCCATTATACAGTCAGCACCTGTCTCTCCCAAAAGTTATTTTTCAAAAATATTTTACTTTCCTGACAGTTATTTTTTTGCATGCATTACATTAAGTTTTTAAGGTGTACAAATAATTGCAGGTAAAAGATAATTAAAATTGTCTTCACTCACTAAAATCTGCAAAATTGTGATAAGAAAGAAGTTCTCTGTACCAAAAGTTAGAAAAAAAAATATATGCAATTTTCATACCTTAATGGTGTTCGAAAAATAAGAGACCACAAAAAATTACAGACAATATATTAATCCATAACAGACAATTTCTGAATTACTTCCCTTGGGCAACATGCCAGTGACTTGGAGCCTTTTCTTGGGCAGTAATAACAACTCTAAACGGAATTGCTGGCATTAAAAATTAAAGCACATGCCACTTTCAAGCCAGCTCCATGAAATCAAAGCTTTTGATTAGCAAGGGTACTATAAAAGGATGTTATCATAAATGTTTAGTTTTTCACTGCAAGTAATTTTGCTAATTAGGTGTCATTTTCAGTAACTCTGTAAAAGACTGAAAAATGCATTTGAACTTAAATACATCAAAATCTGCACTAATCACAACTGTAAAACAAAAAAAAAATCATTTATTACTGTATTACCAGAGTTCATGTGCCTATCACTTGCAAAGAAAATTACATTCTTTTCCTACCTTGCTACAAGCTTCAAATCTTCACTACTGACTTGTAAATAGTGGTAATTACACAATGTTAGTTCTCTATTTGTAGCCAAAACTCTGAGACTTGTTATTGATGCAACTTTTAATATTTCAGAAATCAGCTGTTGGTGGTAATTCTGAACTTTATAAATGCATAATTCAGGACTCTGGCATTAGTTCTTTTTACTTTATTGTCAATACCTTATCTTAAGTTTGCTAATGAATACTAACAGCTACAACTTGTCACAGAATGTCCAGACTTGTCATATGATGGTTTTCAAACAATGGAAATGGAAAGCAATGTATAGTGTCTTGTACAGTATGGCAGGACATGGGCAAACCCCGAGTATAATTCATAACACTGGTAGAATCATTAGCTTGACCCTACCCTACATCTATTTCATTTATCTTCTTCAACAAAAACCTTCTAGACATTGAATCATATTATATAGCAACAAAAATATATATGAGAAACATTTATATGCAAGCACAATTTAGTGTCAAAATAGGTGAGCCCCTCCCCATTAAACAGATTCTTCTTGATAGCTAAACACTATTCCATCATAGTATCCATGCATTTCAAAGCATGTAGCATTGTTGGTTCAACTTTAAAAAGTTCTGGTCAATCATTCATAAATATTAGGTCTCAACAAAATCACATCTTTTATCTCATTATACTGTGCCTGTCAACCAATAATGCGTTAAAAGGTACAAATTCATAACTGCTCCTATGTGGATACTTTTTATATTATGACAGGAAAGGATGAAAACCACATCACATTAAACACCACATTAAACTTTAAAGAGTTGATTTCCTTAAGAAGTCAAAATATTTCCATCCCACAGATGCCTAGTGAAGAAGGATTGCACTTTATAAAGTTACTATTCCTCTTTTAACAATGTGTCTCTTCCAGCACTAAGAAACTACTGACACTCTGAAAAATGGTGACCATTGCCTGACATAATCCTGGATTAAATTTTTGGTCACAGACATATCCTTTACAATTTTGTAACACGAACACCTCTGAGGATGCAATTTGTTTTCTGATTGGTTGAAAATCAAAGGAATATCCACAACGTAAATTTGGACTCATTAATGTGATGGTGACACCATGACTCTCCCTATACCGCAAATTAACAACATTGTACAAAGTGTCAGAATAGGAACACCTGCATAATCAAAGTAGTGATTGCATTGTCACAAATCAACAACACATAATATAAAACTGTCCAAACTGTGTCAAAATTGGAGTACCTGTATAACCACAACAGTACTTATATTGTCACAAATCAGTAAAACATTAAGAACACTGACCAAAGTGTATCAACATAGGAAAACTAATCATATCAGTGCTTATATTACCATAAATCTACTGAATATTAACACATTTGTCCAAAGTGTGTCAGTATAGGAATATGTGTACCACCATACAAGTGCTGAAATTGTCACAAATCAGCAACATATTAACAAAATTGTCCAAACTGTTTCAGCACAGTAACACCTGTTTCATTATATGTTTAAATTGACATAAACTGGCAACACTTTAAAACTGGTGTGTATGAATATCACACTAATATATATCAGGTCCGATAATAAAACATGCCCCCAAATTTGTATGAAAAGGAAGACACACTAATGCATTTACCTTGTTTTCTATGCTATATTCAGTACCTCGGTTTTTTATGTTATATGCTGAACCTGTTTTCTGTATTATATTTGGTACCTCTGACTGTAGTAAAGACTGCAGAAACAAAAGGAACCTCTGATCCTCTGATTTCGATAGAGATGTCTTCACCATGAAATTCTCCAAGATGACAGTCAGCAAGGACATGTCTGGGTGGTGACAGGGATGCCTGGTCAGACACAAACTGGGTAACTGCATCAACAGCTATAAATAAATTGGATGTAAATGTAAGTTTGATAAACTCAGTTTCTTCTGATTTTAAATTAGCTTGTTCTTAGTTTCTAGTGATGTGTAATGCCTAGAAGAACAAAAGGACTGTGATATATTGCAATATATCCTTTATTTATTACAACATGTATCAATATGTATTGGAAATGGAAACATTCATTTTTATTTATTTTGTTCCTTTAATGGTAAATTAAAGTTTGTACATTTCTTTTCACTCTAAGTTTTATTTATACAATTATGATGTCAAATATGCTGTTATTCATACTTAATTATATCGGAAAATCAAGTTATCCATGCTTAATTATATCAATAAACCATGAAAGTCTTCACTGTTGATTTTGTAATGCACAAAGCTTAAGAACAAAAACAAAAGAGAAAATAAAATAAAATAGATCAACTTTGCAAACCTTCTGCTTTGTGACTATCAAAAGTTGAAATCAAAATTAAAAATTAATAGTAACTGAAAAGGAATACCACAATGATTATAGTGTTTACAATAATAAAATGATTATAATGTTTATAATACTACAGTGATTATAGTATTTACAATACTATAATGATTCTAGTGTTTACAATACTACAATGATTATAGTGTTTATGATACTATAATAATTGTTTACAATACTATAATGACTATAGTGTCTACAATATTACAATGATTATAGCATTTACAACTTTATGATGATTATAGCATTTACAACTTTATGTTGATTATAGTGTTTACAACTTTATGATGATTATAGTGTTTATGATACTATAATAATTATGTTTACAATACTATAATGACTATAGTGTCTACAATATTACAATGATTATAGTGTTTACAACTTTATGATGATTATAGCGTTTACAACTTTATGATGATTATAGCATTTACAACTTTATGATGATTATAGTGTTTACAACTTTATGATGATTATAGCGTTTACAACTTTATGATGATTATAGTGTTTACAACTTTATGATGATTATAGCATTTACAACTTTATGATGATTATGGTGTTTACCATACTACATTCAATATAGGTTGGCTAAGTATCCACAGATTTGATAACTTAATCTATCACTAAATTCAACAATAATAAACAACACGTACTGAGGACATGTTCATGGCCTGCTCTGTGTTCTTTACACTCATTTCAACAACAATCATCAAAACCTTCTTTGCGTCTTGCAGAGCTAATCGTAAAACTTCATCAAAAACCTGCAAAAGTAAAGGTTAATAATGGTAAGTACTATTCAAGTTAAGGACACTTTAAAAAGAAAATCATCATCACATTTCATATGAAACCTGTTTAATGTGAATGTGAATAACACAATATCTGACCTCTGCATCTGAAGTGTCATATTTTTGTTGAAAATTATATGACTTTATAACAAACAAAAAAATAGTTATATATAACATAACCTGATAAATGAAAGAATAACAAGAATTCATATCAAAGAGCAACAAAACTCATAAAATGTTTTCATGGAAACAAAAAACCTAATGTGCACAAATTAATAATCAAACAGATTCTGACAGCTGTCCATCCAGTCTCAAGTCACACACAAATTTTTGAGATTTACAACAAAAACAAAAATGGTCTGGGTAAATTTAGGGCCAATATAGCAAGGGATGAAAATATCTGAAATCATACAACATATGTAAGTTGTGAGTGTATGTGCGACATTACGGGCAATGATGGAAAAAGTCAGTATGAGAGCGAACTGTACAAATGCCAATGAAGCAGGCACATCAATGCATGGTTTATCACTTGCACAGAGTGGAGCAAATTATGTTTTAAACCATACTTAAGAGTATAAAAATGAATGAATTTTTTACCTTTACGGGAGCTGCATTCATAATGGAATGCAACACAAGTCAACAGTCTGACACTTTAGTTTGTTGCACACAGCATCCTGAATTTTATTGTATCTGTAACTCAGTAAATTATCAGGTCAGCATCATTAAATATAGCTAAAGGTATCTAATTCATTTCACATGAAGTATGAATTTGGTAATTTTAGCTATATTTAATGATGCTGACCTGAACATTTACTGAGTTACAGAGAGGATAAAATTCATGATGCTGCATTGAACAAACAAGACTGTAATCCCATTTCAATACTGTCACAGTCAGTCACCAAATTAATCCACACACAATTAACAACTTTTGTTTACAGTTCATTTATAAAGTATATAGTTAAAGTGTTTCCATGCACCACATAAAATGTTTAGTTTTAGTGACCTGGAGTGAGTGAAAGCCTTAAACTTGAGCATGGCTAAATCACATGACTTATAGTCATCCATAAATAAAAACTGGCAAAAAACCAAGTCGATCCCTGAGTAAACAATCACATGGTCATTAATTTATTTTGAACAAGAGGAAATAAAAGCATCAATGGTATATATATATATATAAAGTAAACTCCATAAAAAATAAATATCTCAGTGTTCAAGATTCTTCAATGCAATATAAATCAAGCAAAAAGTGACCACTTGGATCAACATCTAAGAAACAGAAAGAGGAGTGCTTTAATTTGTATAGTTTCATCTTAAATCAAATATCAAAACCTTTCAATCCATCAAAGCAATAAACTGACTCTCCTTCTGGTGCTGTATTGTTGCCAGTGACCACTGAGCAGTCAGTAGGGACTACAAGTGTATGACAAGAATAAGTCAGCTTCTTACAGAAGAGACTAAGATGTTGAAACAGTTAAGTTTCAAGACTTAAAACATGTTTTACAATTTGTCAGTATATGAATACTAACAGCCTTATCTTTTCCCAGTACAGAGGCAAATTATATCAGTGAAAACAGACATATACCAGTGTAACGGAACCTCTAATGTGATCCCTATGATTTTTCAATTCTAGATCACTTTGTCACACATGAGTTTTAGAGTTGATGTGTCTATGGTGTAGCTTGCTGATTTCTTTATACTGACCAATCCTGTGTATGATGCATCATCTGATGGTATTCCATAAATACTACAAGAGTGGTAGGATTGTATTTTCTAGGTACCCCAACACTATATGGTACCAACATTTACATTGTATAAGATGATCTCATCTGAGATAGTACTCTTCATGTGCAAGTTGTAGAACATATACCAAGTCTTTTAATTACATGAGCTGAATTATACCTCCATACAAGCCTTTGGAATCCAGTAAAATCATTAATTATTCTTGTAGTGGAATAATTAAGGATTGTAAGAAATTGTTTGATTTAGTATCTGAATTTTACAACTGAAAATATATTCATCTACTTTTCATTTCACTTACCTTCATATTATCATTTTATCATACATTCAAACCGACATAAATTCACAATTACTGTGAACTCACTATTTTCCAGGAGGTCAAAATCTTCAAGAATTTTATGGAAACCACAAATTCAATGACCCAACAAACAATAATCCTTAATAAGTTATTAAAGATGAAGGGTCAGGTATGGTGGAAATTTTTGAATAGGCAAATAAAAAACTGAAATTAAATTGTCCACGGGCAATTAAACTATCAAAATATTTTTAATAATCTGATTTTAATAATAGAAGAGTAAAGTTTGATAAATGTAACCACTATCTGACACTTCAACTTTGGGGAATAGGTCAATTCCTCTCCTTGGATTCTGAATTATTCACTGACATTCACACTTACCTTTGTGTCCAGTCTACTAGTGATTCTATTGAAAATGCTGATGATGTCCTGCAGGGTTGTCTCCCCCTGTAACCATGGTACCTGATCATGCTTTGTGTACTCTAAAGCAATTAGTTCATCCCTCAGCTGTAGTGATAGTGTGTCAAACACCTTCAGGATTAACTATAAATTGGAGTAAGTAATTGATAAGACTATGACAACTTGTTCTTTTTTATGCTAAGCAAGTGAAAAAGTTCAGACTTAATAATTATTTTGAATGTACACTAACATCTTCCATATCTTTTGAAAAAGATGAAACTATCTTTATCCACACTTGTTTTCTGAAACCTGTTCTTCAAGATTATTAAATAAATGTCTCTTTGCAATAAAATGATTCTTTGGAAAGCAGTCTTACCTATGCCTTGATATGTTTGAACTGAATATACCTGGCAGAAATGCTGGCACAAAACTTTAATAAACACCAAACAAAACAATGACAACATTACCATCATTGCCAGAAAAATATATATATATATATATATATATATATATATATATATATATATATATATATATATATATATATATAATGTAAAGTGAAATGGCCAAAAAAAAAGGCAGATAGTCATGACAAATCTGTCAGTCAAACCTCACAGTATCTCTTTGGTACTGCATACAGTTGACTTTAACATTTAATGGCTGGAGATGGAAGATATTTAAAGGAAATTATACTCTATATATTCTATTTAAAAAGCAGAGAACTAGTATAGAGATACAAGCAATCTCCTGTAAATCTCAAATTGGAATGTGAGCATTAACAACTTGGAATCTGAAAATAAAATATAAATACTTCAAATCTGCATTCCACAATTTGAATGAAACATTTAACCTTGCTATTCAAAGCAATTATGGGTTGCAAGGTACTAGTCTCCTTTCCTACTGAGTGCAATGCTGAAGTCCCTCATCAAAGGACTGTGAAGACATGTTATTCTGCCAATATTGATGCCTGTCAATTTCTGTAATACACATTTTCATCAAGGTTTAATTTCTTATAGGCCATCTTTCTGAATTTCTGTTGTGCACATTTTTTATCAAGGTATAATTCTTACAGGTCATTCATTTCATTATCCTTTTTTAACATTCTCAGGTGAATAAAGCACTTAACAGATGCACTTTTGTGTAATATTCAATTGCTTTGGTATAATATTTAATTGCTTTTGTATGATATGAAATTGCTTTTATGCAACATTCAATTGCTTTTGTGTAATATTTAATTGCTTTTGTATAATATGAAACTGCTTGTATGCAATATTCAATTGCTTTGGTGTAATGTTTAATTGTTTTTGTATAAAATGAAATTGCTTTTATGCAATATTCAATTGCTTTTGTGTAATATTTAACTGCTTTTGCACAATATTCATGCCATTTGATTTTGTTTACTATTTAACTGCTATTGTGCAATATTCAATTAATTTTGTGTAATATTTAATTGATTGATTTTGTGTAATATTCAATTGACTTTGTGCAACATTCAATTTATTTTGTTTAGTATTTAATTGCTGTTGCAATATTCAATTGATTTTGTTTAATATTTAATTGCTTTTGTGCAATATTCAATTGATTTTGGTTAATATTCATTTTGTGCAATATTCAATTGATTTTGTGCAATATTTAATTGCTTTAATGCAATATTCAATTGATTTTGTGTAATATGAAATTACTTTAATGCAATATTCAATTGATTTTGTGTAATATGAAATTGCTTTAATGCAATATTCAATTGATTTTGTGTAATATGAAATTGCTTTTATGCAATATTCAATTGATTCTGTATAATATTTAATTGCTTTGTGCAATACTCAATTGATTTTGTTTAATATTCAATTGCTTTTGTGCAATATTAAATTGTTTTTTGTAATATTCAGTTGCTTTTGTGATATGTACTGACAATGTAACTTGACTAAGTCTGCATTTTATTTGCATTTCATTTGTAATCGATCTATCTGCTCACTGATTCTTGTCTAAAGTCTCAGAAATGCATTCAGATCTTAAATGTATCACCTACATCCTTCATTTCCTTGCTTGTTTGGAATGAAATTCACATGTATTTACAAAAGTTGGGTTTTCTGTTTTTAAGACTGTTTGTCATGGAAAAGGACTTTCAATCTCATCCTGAATTATCATGGAAAAGGACTTTCAATCTCATCCTGAATTATCATGGAAAAGGACTTTCAATCTCATCCTGAATTATCACGAAACCAATTTTTCTAGTAAAATATGTTTCTTCAAGAATACTTACCCAATCATAATACTTTAAGTGAACTACTACTACCTCACAAATCCAGCCCTCCCAGATAACACTTTTAGCTAAAAGAAACTATGAGTTCTCTGCCCACCTAGATGGCATTTGGGTAGAGTGATCTCCCTTGGTATAGGAATTGACGCCTAATCCTGTGAACATCTCATTTACTATTGGAGTGTAAGACATGCTCTCTATGAGGATGTAACTGCGGGATGGTTGGGAGGGTGTACATGTATTATGATTGGGTAAGTATTCTTGAACAAACATATTTTACTAGAAAAAAATTGGTTTCTTTTTTAAATACATTACTAAATTGTAATACCTTAGAAGAATACATAAGAGATAGACAGAGATACAAAAGTACTATCAGGATATTGAAAACTGACCTGTACTTATCCAACCAGAGTGGAAGTTATACATTAATATTAACAAGAATTCTATATTACACACAAAAACCTGCACATAGAAAAGGAACTGGAGCACCATTACTGGTACTTATGTAGTAGGTGCTACAATATTCATTATGAGATAATTTTACCTGTGGGAAAGGCCCAATGACATTCTATACAGGTAAAATCAATAAAGTGGCACATTTACAACTATGAATATTGCAAGCAGATAGTCTAATGAAGGCTGATTTTATCTTGTAAACATTTGGAACCTTCCATAATGAAATTTTCCATTAGGTAATAGTTTGGTTGTTTTTATAGAAAATGCTAACTGTGACCTGAGGTCAAGTAGAGGACTGTCTTGTTTATCTAGAAATTATTCATTTTGCTGTAAGATCTGAGCAGAATCAGTTGTATTATTGTTGTGTCCAGTATTTCATTTGGGCTGGATTGATTGATTGATTAACTGATTGTTATTTTTATGGTGCACCAGCACTGTTAGGCTATTTAGTGCCATACAAAAGGTTATATGTAGGATCATTTAAAAGTGTTAAAAGGTTTTGTACTGACCAGCGATATAATACCAAACAGTTGAAAGTAAAACGATAAGATGGTAACGGTAATTATATATAAAGCTTCCCGATCAATGGGGAATGTAAATGGTGTATGTTAATGAAGACAGATGAAAAGGTATTGAAAATAAGGGACGGTATATACATTACATAAAACTGCTCAGGGTGATCATTTGGGCTGGAATTAATTTATTCAAATTATTTAGTTCAGGTTCTTCTCTGAAATTACAAAGCGATCAAAAATAACATTCTTCGAAATAAAGACTTGGATTTATAGTGAAATACAAATAGGAATATATTTTTGGATTGTATTATTGTGATTCAACGAAAGACTGTTGGCAAATCACTATGACACAGGCCCTCACCAGAATATCAACACTTCCAGCGTTGGATTTATTTTGGAATACCACTTACTACTAAAGCTTATTTAGGACTTGTGTTAGAAATTCTACGATTATTTGGAATTTAATTTACAATACTGACCGCTCAGGTGGCCTAGTAGTCAGAGCATCCACCTTGGATGCTAGAGGTCGTGGATTCAAACCCAAGCCAAGTCATACCAAAGACTTATAAAAATGGTACTAACAGCTGCCTCACTAGGCACTCAGCATTAAGAGGTTAGTGTTAGGACTGGTTGGCCTGGTGTCAGGATAATGTGACTGGGTGGGACATTATGCTACATGTCTGCGGCATGATGCCCCAGTGCTAGACATCACTATAAACTGCCTCACTGTGGACAGAGTAGCAGTATGACTGAAAATTTTTTAAAGCTACATTTAAAAAATCCAAATCACACACAATTCACAATATTGTAAGTTCACTGCAATAAATTATTTGTTGAACTTTACAAAGCTTGTTGGTTTTCGCTCTTTTCTATCACTTAGTTTAAGACTACAGAGTCATAATAGGATAAAAACAGGAACGTCAAAATCAGAATCTTACAGAAGTGATTGTCACGGAAAAATAGGAGGATAAAAAACAGGAACGTCAAAATCAGAAACTTACAGAAGTGATTGTCATGGAAAAATATGAGGATAAGAACAGGAATGTCAAAATCAGAATCTTACAGAAGTGATTTTTCTGGAAAAATATTAAGATAAAAGCAGGAATGTCAAAATCAGAATGGTTGGTATCTCTGGTAGGACGTGGCAGAAAGAAAACATTAAAATGACAGTGCCAGAATAATATGGATACTATATATATATATATAAATATATATACCTGTTTAAGTTTTGACTGCTGGCCATGAAAATTTCTGTTTATATCTAGTAGCCTCAATAAAATAGGCTTGGTTCCCAAAATATCAATGTGCCACTGTAGAAACTCAGCAACACTGAAAATAGAATATGATTTGAGTGCTGTCCCCCTTTATGTCCCAACCACCTCCAAAATCAGTGCCACTAGGAGTCAAGTTGGGAGTGGAGGGAGAGTACAAATGGGGCCAATTTTAGTTGCATGTCTGAATTTGTCTTTTTATGCTCAGCAAGCATTTATATGGTTATAAGGTGGTGATCTCATAAGCCTCCAAGTTATTACCTAGGGCTGTGTGGATAGAGATGAATCTTGGAGCCAATTCATACGCATGCATAAGTGTATTTTTTATGCTTAATTAGTATTTTATATATACATGGTTATAAGGTGGAGATCTCAATAGTTTCTAAGTTCTGACCCAGGGGCCACAAACTTAATGCAGCAGGGCATGACCCTGAGGCCTCATTCTAATCCCGCCATCTGACATGCGTTGGCACATAGGTCAGTGTTCAGATAAGCCAAAACTCAGACATGTATTCTCATAATTTGGGGGTTATTTTAAATATAAACAAAACTACCCACACCACCTTAGCTCTGCCTCCAGTGGCTTTATCAGAATTCTAAATCTGTGCACATCAACATCTCATGCACAATCTAATCCTACAGTTTGAAGTTTCCATTTTGAATTGTGTAGGAGTAGTTGAATATTACAAACTCAAAAGTGGTGATACAAAAGCATGGGGATCAAAATAACGAGGACTGAAACAATCACAATTTGGTTGAAAAAGTCCCATAAATCAGAGTTTGAATAAACTAAATGAGTCAAGAAAAAAGTCATGGGTTATGAATTATTCTTATAGAATAATGGGTGTAAATTTTGAAATGTTGATAGTTATGTTGCCCTAGGTACAACCATCTGCAAGAAAGATGTCAATGTTGACTCCCACCCATTAGGTCACTGGGGGTGGGGGGTTCAAAGACCTTATGTACATAAATTTCAATTACAGTGATGTTTTTCTGACTATACACAGTCACAGCAGGAAGATGTGATGGATTTTACACTATGGCCCCTAGGTCACAGTCTGGAGCTGGGTTGGAATATGCAGTTAAAAGCACAGAGGTTTGTGATGGCAATCCATGTTCTATTTTGTAAGAACTGTATTTACATCATAAGCAGTCACTGTATGATACATGTTGGGCAATTTACATTATTAGCACTGACTATGATACATATATGCCACTTTACATTATTAAATATATGGCAATTTACATTATTAACAGTGACTTATGATACATATATGGCAATTTACATTATTAATAGTGACTATGATACATGTATAGCAATTTACGTTAGTAGTGACTATGACACATGTATGGCAATTTATATTAACAGTGACTATGATATATGTCAATTTACATTAGTAGTGACTATTACACATGTATGTCAATTTACATTAACAGTGACTATGATATATGTATGTATGTACATTAGTAGTGACTATGATATATGTATGTCAATTTACATTAGTAGTGACTATGACACATGTATTTCAATTTATATTAACAGTGACTATGATATATTTATGTCAATTTACATTAGTAGTGACTATGACACATGTATGTCAATTTACATTAGTAGTGACTATGACACATGTCAATTTACATCAGTAGTGACTATGACACGCTTCAATTTACATTAGTAGTGACTATAACACATGTATGACAATTTACATTAGTAGTGACTATGACACATGTTATGTCAATTTACATTAACAGTAACTATGATATATATATGTCAGTTTACATTAGTAGTGACTATGATATATGTACGTCAATTTACATTAGTAGTGACTATGACACGTGTATGTCAATTTACATTAACAGTGACTATGATATATATATGTCAATTTACATCAGTAGTGACTATGACACATGTATGGCAATTTATATTAACAGTGACTGTGACATATGTATGTCAATTTACATTAGTAGTGACTATGACACATGTATGGCAATTTATATTACTAACAGTGACTATGAAGTATGTATGTCAATTTATATTATTAACAGTGACTATGAAACATGTATGCCAACTTACATTATTAACAGTGACTGTATGATACATGTATGGCAAAGGAAATCCATAAAGTGCTCAATTGGTAAAAACTGAATCATGTTATTTGTCGACATATTACAATTTACAGCACTTTATTTGTTAACAAACTAATGAAAACTGTCAACAGCTTACTGTCCAGGATGGGTGCACAACATATGGTCTATGGCAAGCAAGGCCCACAGCCTGCATCCCATGTCTTTAATTTATTCATGTGTATTTATGGTTTTATTCTAGATACAAAACTTTCACAGTGCAGCATGTTTAGTTCCAATCAAAGTTGATTCTGACCCATGTAAACATTTGAGTTGTGCACCCCTGGTCTAGGAAGAGGTTATTTCTACATGTAGTAGACTGACCAATATTTAGACAATCATCAAGTTTATAAAATTCTAACATCATTATTTGTAAAGTAATACAAATTGTCAATTGTTTTGTTTTTGAACTTCAGCTTTGTTCTGTGCCATAAGTCTAATGTGTTTAGAGATCCATAAATTCAGGGAGAAAAAGTCTCTGAAATCTGCTTGGACACAGTTTGCATCACACAGAAAAAGCAAGTTTGAGTAAACTGCAAGTGTTATCAAAAACTTTATTATGATAATGAATTCAATGGTGAGCTATTTTAACTGTACCTTTCATCATTCCAGGAAGAAAAACATTCAGGTGACACTAAAACCTGCAGGCAGTCTGAAAAATAAATCACTTACTTGTAGAAATACAAAGCTACCTAGTATATGATAAGTGAGTTGAGCTTTTCATGGCATAGGTATATTATACAGGTTCTAATACTGAGCGCTTACCAATCATAAGACCTGAGACCTGCAAAATACCTTTGTGAAATGAGTACAAATGGATGTGCTTATCAGTCACTATACTTGGTAAATATTTACCAAATTTTAAAAAAAAATGAGAGATGAGATTATCATCAAGTATGGACTTGTCATTGGCTAAATACAGTGCCTTCAAATAGTGAAAACTACTCCAATAGGAAAACTTCAAAGTACATAACTTTTCACATACCATATATCCTCAATTATGCAAGAATGCAATGATCTAAAAGCCTTAAAAAGAAACAGGAATCTCTCAAAGGAACTGATGCTCTGCTGCTGAAAAAGCATTTCTAGACATCCATAATCACATTAAGTCCATTTCTTCTGTTCATTTAGTCTTTTTAATTGATGGATAATGAATCAATCATAGATACATGTATTGTTGAAAAACTCCAACATACTAAAATTGGTCAGAAAACAATACGTGTGTGTGTGTGTGTTAACATGTTCACAAATGTAGTACAAAATTCATTGTCATGGCCTTTGATTTTTTAACCTGATATCATGAATAGAATATCACTGAACCAGTCTCAGAAAATGTCAATGCTAAAAGTTGGCTAAATCAATAATTAGTTTTTTTTTCTGAAAATCCAAGTTACTGAACTAGCACCATTCAAGCTATGCTTCAAATAAATCCACAGACTGGCTTTGAGGCATTTCTTCATCAATGGCTGAGAGAAATGTTTGTTCCTGTGGGCGTATTTTAATAAAATCCAGACATGCAAATTCAGGAACTCTGGGCTGGAATGAAACACCTGCCATCATGGTTGTTTAAAGCAGATGAGGGAATACCTTGATTTCCTGGCAATTCTGTTGCGAGACTGAGGTGGTCTTTAACCCAAGATTTCACATTTGAGTAATCAGGATGAGGAGACACTTTGATTCTTTTGCTTCCTGTATCATCTTTGGAAGCTGAGGTGTTGGAGGCGAAGCATATATAGTTGGCCATTCCAATTTATAGCAAGAGCATCAATTATCCAGGCTTTTAGATCTAGGACTGGTGCAACAAAAGTTGGGATTTTTTTCATTTGACCTTGTTGCCAACAGGTCCATCACAGATCAACCCCATTCGGTACCTATCAAATGAAAACTAAGGGATGATGAGACCATTCTGTTTGTATTAATTGGTTCTTGAGCCTAACGACATATTAGCCTGCCAAGGGTATGTCAAACTTGGAAGTGGATTTGTCACTGAAAACACCCCATTAGGAAATCTCAAACAAAAATACAAAGGCTTGGGGAGCAAGTTCTGTCTTGCCATTTTAAATAAGTCACCACAGCAGACTTGTCAGACCAAATGAGACCTCCATTCCCATGTAGGTTCTTCAGACACCAATGAAAAGCTTTTGGAACAGTTTTCATTTTGAGAATGTTGATGTGTCAATAATGATCCTAACGGGGTCACACTCCACTGGCATCCCAAAATGATAGGAGACTTGGCTCCCCCCACAACCTATGTGTTCATGTTCATATAAATCATGATTGCCAGAGGTTGTGCTTGCAGAGGTATTCCCGATGCAAATCCAGTGAGATTTCCCCATCTTTGAGATGGAGCCTCATATTGTGCAGATGGTGAAAGTTGGTCCAATGGTCAAAGGTTCTGCCTCCATTTTGACCTCAAAATCATTTTTATTAGTGCCCAAGAAGGGGACCTAAGACTAAGATGAGGCTGTCAGTATTCACTTACCAACAAACTGGACAGAAATCTTTTAGTCTTGAAAATTGACCATCTCGACATCAAAGCCTGTTCTGTAAGAAGCCGACTTATACTTTTCATACAGTTGTTGTTCCATATCCCAAACCTTTCATACACTTGTTGTCCGATATCCCATACCTTTCATACAGTTGTTGTCCCATATCCCATACCTTTCATACAGTTGTTGTCCCATATCCCATACCTTTCATACAGTTGTTGTCCCACATCCCATACCTTTCATACAGTTATTGTCCCATATCTCTGCCCACTGATCAGTTATTGTCAGCAACAAAACAACACCAGAGTCAGCTTATTACTTTCATCGGTTGAAATGGTTTGATATTTGATAAAAGATGAAGCAATACAAATTAAAGTACTCCTCTTTATGTTATAAAGACAGTAATCTAAGCAGTCACTTTCTGCTTCATTCAGTTTATATCAACAAATCTTGAATATCAAGATATTTCTTTCTTATGGAGTTTATATTTATTCTGTATACCATTGGTGCATTTATTTACTCTTGTTCACAACAAATTAATAACATGTTTGTTTGCTGGGGTCCAATTAGGTTGGATTTTGCCAGTTTCTATTTACAGATGACTTTAAGTATGGACAACCTAACAACAATCTGCAACAAGATATGGCAGACAGGAGAATGGCCCACCACATGGACTCAATCCTTGGTCATCATGCTCCCCAAGAAAGGAAACCTACAGCTATGCCAAAACTACAGAACCATCAGTCTGATCAGTCACCCGAGCAAAGTCATGCTGAAGATAATTCTCAACAGACTAAAGTCTCAAGCAGAGAAAATTATTGCTGAAGAGCAGGCAGGCTTCCAAGCAGAAAGGAGCACCACAGAACAAATCTTTAATCTCAGACTCCTTTGCGAGAAATACCTTCAGCATCAGCAGAATCTATACCACGTTTTTATAGATTTCAAAAAGGCCTTTGACAGGGTATGGCATGCAGCCTTATGGACAAATATGAGGAAGTACAACATCAGCTCAGACCTGGTGCAGGTTGTTGAGAGCCTCTATGACAAAGCCACCAGTGCTGTCCTCATCAATGGCAGCAGAGGAGATTGGTTCCGAACAACAGTTGGAGTCAGACAGAGATGTATACTGTCACCTATACGCTTCAACATTTTCCTGGAAAGGATCATGGAGGATGCCTTGCATGACCAAAAAGGCATTGTCAGCATCAGAGGAAGAACAATCATATACCTTCGCTTTGCAGATATATTGACGGCTTAGCAGGAGATGAAAAAGAACTGGCTGACTTGGTTGAGCGCCTTGACACAACCTCCACAGCATACAGTATGGAGATTAGCACTGAAAAATCCCAAACTGATGACAAACAACACCAATGGCATCAGTGCAGAAATAAAGGTCAGTGGACAGAAGCTGGAAAGAGTCACAAGCTTCAAGTACTTGGGATCAATTATCACAGATGAGGGCTCCAAACCAGAACTATTTTGCTGGATTGCCCAGACAACAGCAGCAATAACAAGGTTGAGACCAATATGGAAAGATACCAACATTGCTTTTGGTTCCAAAATAAGGCTGATGCACTCCATTATCATATCCATCTTTCTGTATGCTTGTGAAACATGGATGCTCACATCAGATCTACAAAGAAGGATTCAAACCTTCAAAATGAGATGCTACCACAAGATCTTGGGCATCTCATACACTGACCTTGTAACCAGTGAAGAAGTCCACAACAGGATCCAACGAGCCATCAGATCCTACGAAGACCTCTTGACCACTGTAAAAAAGCGCAAACTGAAGTGGTACGATCATGTCTGAAGATCATCTGGACTGGGAAAAACAATCTTGCAAGGCACAGTGCGAGGGTGCAGAAGAAGAGGCAGACAGAAAAAGAGGTGGGAAGACAACATTAAGGAGTGGACAGGCATGGGATTTGGAGATTCCCAAAGGGCAGTAGAGGACAGGGAAAGATGGAGAGAAATGATTGTAAAGTCAACTGTGGTGCCCCAGTGACCTCTTGGGTTAAGGGATATATGATGATGATGATGATGGACATAATGTCAGTAATTTCCCATTGTTTGTCTAATTACTAAATCCTGTATAAATATGCATTTGGTCCGAGTTCTTTGGTGACAAAAATATTTCATTTGTATTCATGTCAAGTTCTTACTTTAAAATTATATTTGGTTCAATATGTAGCAAATCAGAAACTAAACTGATAAACAATATTTGCTTGACATTCTGGAACAGTTGTGTAGTCTGACAGGTGGATTAAATGAATGTACTGTGCCAAATAAATTGATCGGCATTAACTGAAAATAATACAAGTTTATCTACTACCAAAATTATTTTAGTGGTTATGTTTTTTCATCACTTTCACCCATCCATTTAGTAATAGTAACCTTGTTAGAACAACCAACCTTAGGATTATTTTAAAAGATGTTGGTTATAGAATGCAACATCATGTGCTTCATCGAGTCTGTGAAAAAAAAGTCTACAGTAAATGTGACACATGTATATTTACGTTGCAAGTTCTAAACAGAGGCTGGACTAGAGGTACTTTTTTGGTAGTGCTGTGTTTGTGTGGGAACATGTGAAGCGAACAATTTAACAGTGACTGGAGGCATCAAAAAAATAAATCACATTTCTCACATCTTTTGCTTTAATAATGGAATGAAACCTATTAATACTTAATATTTGTGATTTCTTTTCCTTTTGTTTGGTTAAAAGTAGAATATATATCTCTCTCTCGTTAAAATTAGTATTATTAAACCTAGTAAAATTTGCGAATAGTCTCAGGATTCTTGCTCAGATATGTATCCTTTATCTCTTAAAATATAATATGTGAAAGTGTTTTAGTAAGCAAGTCTTGAATACTAAATAGCATTATGCACTATGAAGGAACAGCATGGATGGATTAAGTTCCACCACAGGAACATGGATTTTCCATAATCCAAGATGTGTGTACTGTACACAGATCTGGTCTTTAAGCAGTAAATCCACCAAGGAATAAGTTTCCATGCAAGAATTTGACTTTTGCAAACACTATTGATTCACAGTGTGAAAGCTAACAATAACCTGCTTACAGTTTAATGGAATGATACTAAAAAGCTTGCTGAATATGTTGCAGGTAGATGTCATGCCAAAACAGGACACCAAGGCACATTTACACTTGGATTATCAAAAACATGACAATGATAAGGCTCCAACATTTCCTCTCTTGATCTTCACACAAAAGAGCTCTAACTAAGGAATGCAACTTTGTATAAAAAGAAATTTTTGAAAAATCTACAGCATTCAATTTTATAACATTTGTATCATTTGTCTTTTGATTTTAAGTTCACAGATACATAAATAATCCATATCGCTGTGCGTCCTTTTAGCTCATGGTGACCATTTGTCATGTATTGTCTGTTATTTTTATTTTTTCTCAAAAACGACATAATTTCAATAAATTGTTTTGGACAGCATCCTTGCATCAAGACCATTAGTTTACATAAATGTATGCAACACTCACTTATAAGTTGAGTCCAACTGCAAGCAACACTGATCCTGATCTATCATCAAATAAAGCACCAGCAGATCAGGATCTATATTGTTTGTTCTAATGATTAGTCCTAACAAACTGCATAGATGCAGAGCTTCCAGCACATCATGCAATGTCAGATCTGGGTCTGTGCAGTTTGTAGTTGGACTCAGTTTATAAGCAAGTACAGTGTGACCCCACTGTAACATGGTAGTTGGGAGCCATAGAACCCGACTGTGTTATAGACTGAACCGTGTTATAAGCAACCAGGTCTGTTAGCTGAAGAAAATTATGCATGTACCCCCAAAAAATTGGGGGGGGGGGGGTAGGTAATAAATGCAGACACAAAAATACATGCTTGATTGGCATAGTTACAATCTTAAATTGATGCATATCAAATGAGAAATACACCTAAGAAAGGTTCTTTGTTTTTACTGAAGAGGTTCTTTGTTTTTACTGAAGATTGTAGTCGGCTTTCTTTAATGAAGGGTGCATGCGTTATTGAAGTCACTGCTAATGGACAGCTTTGGTGAACCAACCAAATGCCCATTTCTTGTTGTGGCCTCAACATCGAATAATTGTACTGCATGATTGAAACTAATTTTTTTCCATTTGCTTTGTATGTTTTCATAACAATTGGTGCTTCGAAGGTAATCTGTTTTCTTTGAAATTTCCGCAAACTATTTTATCTGGGTACATTTTTAAAAATGGAATTGGCCGTCGTTTGGTCGATTGTAGTTACTGTTCCTCCCTGCCTACTGAATAGACTAACAAGTAAGATCTTGGGGTTGTTTTTTTTTAACATTTGTGGTAGCGGAGTGGTGCTGCCTTCCATGCATGCATCAGAAATTTAAAAAAAGGTCAACAGATGATAGAGATGCCATGTGTTCTGGTCTGATGGCAGGAATTACTATAGAAAATGTGAGTGTTCTGAAGGATTTTAATTCTGTGTGAAAAGAAGAGGAATTTTACTTACCATCCACATACAAATGTCAGTCTATGTAAATATATTAATTATAGCAAGCGGCCAAAAATGCCTTGTCCAGTTGATCTCCGCTTCCAGAAATGTCAAAATAAAAAAGCAGATATCTCACAACATACAGTACTCATGCTAGATGTCAGCATTGGCAGATTACGATATAACAATGCACTGTCAATATGGACAAAGAATTTGTTTATTTAACAATAGCTAAATTTCAGTGCATTTTATATCAAGTTTACGGCTTCCTTTCACGGGGCCTCTGAATTTCTCCACTCCAAACCAATGGTTGTATACAGAAGTTTAAACAGCCAACAATGTTGGCAATAAAAAAATCACCACATGGTATATTTTGCCGGCAATAAGGAAAAAAAATTGCAATTTGTGACACTGGCGAAGCCCTGTGCTAGCTGTGAATAAACTTTTTACACGTTAATTTTCGTACTTTTAAGAAGAAAAAAGTATTTTTTTGGTGTACGAGAAAAATACATATAAAATTTCAGGGCCATGCCATGATTGTTTTGCATTATTCATATGTGATCTCTTCCCCAAAATGATCATAAACTTTTTACATATTTTTCATACTTTTAAGAAAGAAATTTTTTTTGTGTATGAGAAAAATGCATGTATATGAAATTTAAGGAGCCACGTTACGACCATATCCGAATTTGTGTTACAATGGAGCGTGCTATAGTGGGGTCACACTGTATATACAGTAATTATGGAAAATATTTACACAACCTTTAAACAATCTAAGCCAAAATTTGACAAAAGTAACTAAAGATCGTTCACATTGTTATAATTGAAACTAATCAACCAAAGAATACTTTAAAACAAAATAATTTAAACTTTGGAGTGTGTGTGTGGCATTCAGTTACATATTTAAATTTGATAGATAAAATTCTGGTGTCAAGACCACTCCAAATTTCTAAAAGATTGATTTACCCTCAAATTAATTACTACTGTTTTAATGCAAGAACTGCTAAACCATCTAAACTACTAAATAAGCTTGACAAGGAGTACTGTAGCATTGGCTACAGCTTTGTATGCTAGGTGAGCTATCTCAGGCTCAGTTAGGACTCTTGTTTGTATACTGCTGTGTATCAGCAGCATCTACAGGCTCAGATGATTTGATGGGAATCATGAATGACTTGGGATTTTTTGCATATTTTTACCCATGTCAAAGGTCCAAGTAACAGTATCTTTTAGGCAGAATATTTAATTTCAGTAATAAAGGCCAATAAACAGCCATACCTTTATAAAAGAATAGTTTCTCATGTATTCTCCACATCAGGGCTCCAAGGGTCAGATCTGTGTCCAAGGGGCTGTGCTCAACCCTAAATATCTCCTTCCCTGCAACAGCACTTGTCTGGCCAGCTGATATCTTCATAATAACACCAGACATGACCTTCATCACTTTCCCTGTCTCTATATAAAGACTGTCTGTAATCCACATCATGGGTTCATTAATGACATCTGACAGACCCTGACAAATATCTGATACATTTAATACATTAATGTCTGAAACCTCTGACAACATAAGACACTTGCAGAGAGAGTATGTCCATACATTTGTAGGAAAGTCCTCAGATAGTAAATCAGTTAGTGTAGTATGCAGAACATAGTTTTTATTAGGTATGTCAACAAGGTCAGTACCCAATTTAACATGACCAACTTCTTTACCTCTGTCTTCTGAACTCACGGAAGATCTGGCTGAATCAAATCTTTCAACACATTTCACATGGTCCACATCATCATTTGGCACCAGTGATTTGTCACTCTTCAACAAATTTCTGACAACCCATATGGAAAGTGACTCTTTTTCATCTTTCCACAAAATTCCAACAATACCAAGAAACAGTAGCTGCCCTAGGCACTTCAAATATTGTCTCTGGTGAGATTTGGACAGGAAATAGGTAGCTGCTTCACACTGGAAATTTACAATGTCTGCTATGAAATGCTTCCTCTCATGCAGAAATTCCATAAATAAGGAGCTAGGGGAACATACAGGCTTCAGTTTAATAGGTGACAGAACTAAGGGAGATAACTCTGCTGGAACAGATAAAACTGCTGACAGAACAAAATCCATCATAGCTGAAATGAAGCATCTGTCATAAATGTCAGCTGGTTTGGATTGACAGTGTTCCATGGCATGTTCTAACAGACTCCCTCCAATGCTGGCTTCGTGCAACAACAGGCTCTGAAAATAGTCCACATCTACTGCATCAAAATCAACTGAATAATGTTTGTACTTGCTTATAAGTCCACTGCAAACTGCACATACCCAGATCTGCCATCACATAATGTAATGGCAGATCTGAGTCAAAGCGGTCTGTAAGAAGTAATCAGTAGAACAAAGAACACAGACCCCAATCTGCCATCAAATCTTGTGACAACAGATCAAGGTCTGTGTTGTTTGCTGTTACTGTTGTTGCTTTGGGTTTAACACCATTTCTCAGAGCAAGATAGGCTATACATGGCAGCCAGTATAACTGGTTGAGGAAGAACCTGGGGAAACCCCTGGTAAGAACCAACAACCCATGGGAAGCTACTTATGTTGTTTTGCAGTAGGACTCAACTTATAAGTGAGTATATATTGAATGTTTTAAAACATTAAAGCTAAAAGTAAGAAAAACATTGTCATTATAGGTTACTGCATACATACAATACATACAACCAAATTTTATATTTTAAAAAATATTTAAAAGTGTTTGTGGGTCTGTTACAACCCTGTAGTTAAATTACATGTGTGTTAAAATTTAAATTCTTCTAATTCTTTGTTTCATTTTTACTTCATTTTTACATCATTAAATGTTATTATTATTATTATTATTATTATGGTGATGATTATGTTAGCAAGGTCTAATAGTTTGTTAGAAACATCATATTTATTTAAAACGTAAATGTGACTCGTGTAAGCACGATTTTTGCATGACGGTTTTTCGTATCAAGTAAACAGTGAGAAAGAGCTATGTAAATGACTTGGTTGTGACCACGTTATTTCAAAATAATACTTGTTTACGCATTGTAGTGATTTCGAAATCACACGTGTCCTTCATGCGTGTGTACATGTAATGACGCATTAGCTTGTTTTAAATGCTCAGTTACCTGTAAGAAAAGTTGAGTTAGAGTCGTAGTCGTAGTCAGTCATAGTTCAGAGTCACATCATAACATCTTACAGAGTTTCTAATACCTTAAGGAAAAGGTTTCTGTGCTGGAAA